>JABFQD010000846.1:0-21837 GCA_022817045.1 Psix sp. ZL-2020 | reverse complement strand
TGATATAATGAATTTCGTTTTGATTAATGTTTTTATAACATTTTTGATTAAATTAATTTTATTTAAAATATTTGCTTTTATTATAAAATTGAAAGTACATTTCAGAATAAGTTATTTATAAAAATTAAAAATGTAAATTTAGAATCTAATAAGGTATTAAGATAATTTATACCCATATATAGAAATTATGGGATAAATCCACATTAAAATCATTACAACTAATTAACAAATGAAATAATAGATAATCATACGGTCAAAAAAATGTTTTTCTTTTTAAATCATGAAATTTATGTAATAAATATGTTTTATAAAATTAATAAGAATTGAATAATAGCAAAAATATAAATAATGAAACTTAATAACAGCTATTTCATTATGTATAAAATTTGAAACTTTACAGTTAAATTTTATGATTTGTTTGGAATAATATATCAAACCTCTAGATATATTTACATTAGTATACGAATTTCGGTACCGACAAAATTACTTGAGAATAGTTACTAGCACCCTCTTGCAACTGTGCTCTGATACTACGATTCCGAGCACGCGCATACATGACTATTTATACCGCTTTCTTTTCACGAATTAACCAAAATTTTTTATCAAAATCGAATTGTGATTAGTAATATCATTGCTATATCGACGAAATTCGGAAGTCGATATTAATCCTTTTATAGACTCATATTAATAATTTTCTTCAACTTAATGAAATACATATTAACTATTCAGTAATCATGCGTCAACGAATTGATATTTTTAAAAAATATATGAAAGTGTAATAAGTATCTTCAGAATAAAATTACTTGGAAAATATCATAATTAATTTCTTTTCTGAGCAAATTCTTATATTATGTGTTATCATCATAATCTTTAACCGGTATGAAGTATATTTAATAATAAAATCATACATTTAGAAACATTGCTATCTTCTGGTTATGATTACTCCGGTATACATCCAAATCATTTAGTGTTACACTGCACCTTCACTTCAAATTTTTTTCACACTTTTTATAACGATAAAACTTCGAACCACTTAAGCTTAAGCAAAATAAATTATTTCGTTTGTTCCATTTGGAATAAAACATAGGACCTAACACATTAATAGCAAAAATAAAACATGATTACGGTCTTATTAGGTGATACTCTTAAGTTAATTTTTGTTTAATATGATAGTAAAATGATAAAAGGATGAAAACATAAATAAATCTTGGATTTGGTGGTGTCAATGGCCGGTAAATTTAAGGCGCATTAGTTCTGATTGGTTGCGCACGTGGAGGATATATAGGGCGCACTGGTGAACACGCGACGCTTCGGACTTCCGCAATAGACGTACGTGCGGTCCGACAATTGTGGAAGATGCGCGGGCACTGGCGAAAGGAATTCGCGGCACCCCGGCGTGAACTCGCGTTCAAAGCTTGCTCAACGGGGTGAATTCCCGGAAAGGATGCACTACGACCTACAGAGAAGTACGAGAGGGATGCGCGATACAGAAGGAGAATCGTGGTCGCGAGTGCGCCAGCGCATCCAACTCAACCCCTTCTCAGCGTGCACGTTGTATTCGAGTTCATCTGACATCCCTCAAAGTAACCGTATCACAAATCTGAGTCTCCGTGTCTGACTTAGTGTAAGCATCTCCAAATGATCTTTTGTAATACATCTATTAGGGAATACCAAGCATGCGTAGATTAAATTATAGAAATAAAGATATGTATATACGAATTTGTAAATTATATAAAAAGATGTTTCTATATGAAATAGTTTTGTATAATGTTATAATATATGTTTCTTAATTTTTATTAAATGACGATACAATTTAAATTTAATTCAAAAAGACAATAAGTATTTAAGCACTCAGTAAAAATTTAGAAAATTGTTTTGTAGATTAAATCTATGTTATTTATTATTTACTTTTATTTCCAATGGTCTGTTAACCAATATTACATACGAAGTGATCATATAACTAGATACCATTCATCCGATCAAACAACGTGAAGTTGCATAAATTAGTATTTGTTTGTACGTACTAATATTTTTTTTCATGGGTGACAGTCAATTGTGTCATTACTTAATACACATGCTTATTAAATTAATTTTTGTGACATAATATTTAGTAAAAATTCTTATTGAGAATACTACAAAAAATTTTATTGGATATTTTTGTTGCAACAAAACTATAATTATTTATCAAAATGAAACAGTTTTTTAATTTCAAGTGTCATATTTACAAGCCCAACGAGAATACGTTTTGATGACTTAACAATCGAAAATTCAAATTAATCCTTTTTCATAATGTACCTAATGAAATATACATCTGTAACGAGGCTTAAACAATCAGTTAATATTAAAATCTAATTTCAGATAGATAAACATTAACAAAATTAAATAATAAATGAAGATTAGCTTTCATTTACCTTTTTATAGGTAGTCATCGAAATTTTTTTCTCAAATCATCCCAACAATTTAAATTTTATTGATTGTTATATAAATGATATGTATGTCTATAGAATGCAAGAGATAGATTACGTTATTTAGTGAAGAATTTGAGCAATATGAAAAACGTTAAACGAAATACACTAATAAAAAGTGGGTCATCTAATTTTTCACAATGAATCTATATTCATCAAATGAGTGTGACTTGATGAAATTGTATCATATATGCCTTTTTATAAAATAAATGAAAGTATTAATTTTTTAACAATTTTTCTTTGAAAATGATTACATTACAAGTATAGGTTATCGTTAGCTTAAGGCTCGTTAATTTTTATTCGCATCGAAAATTTTTTTTCGGAATCGAATGAAATTAAATATTCATATTTTCCGTCTATTGTTTGCTTGAACTTATTTGTGCTCAAGAATTATTTTTCCATAGCTGCGACTTTGAAATTTTTGAATTTCTATTGCTTTATTTGCATTGTTAAAGCATTTATTATTCATTGATTGGTTGAAATTTTAGACCAAAGAAGAAGTTTGATTAATTATATAGAATTACTTAATTTTTATTCTGTTTTAATTTTTTCAGAAATTGATGAGAATGAATAATTTCGTCTTTATTTGACTTTAAAATTAGCAAACCGTGTGTTAGACAATTTGAAGTAACATCTTGTTTTGGAGATTATTAATTTTTATTTTATGGGTAAAAATGATAGATATATATTTGCATGAAACTACAGTCATTTTAAAATGACGTATTTTTGAGAAAAATTAGGTACCCGTTTTATAAGCATTGTGTAATCAAAATTGATGTCTTCATCGACGTTCAACAAAAATATTTTTTCAATTATACATATATAATGTGTCCCATTTTGAATTACCACCTTAAATATCTCGGAAACTAAGCATCTTATGGAGAAAATCTATATGAGCGAAATTGCGTTTTTGAAGGGGAAATAAAATTAAACTATCAAATTTAGCCAAGATGGCGCTAAAATTGTAAACTTGGTACGAACTTCGATTTTTAAAATGAAGACCTGTATTTTTTATAGCAGCTTTAGATTCTTAAGAAAAAAACTTTTATACTCGTCACGTTTTTTCAAACGCGTTATCTTCCATAAGTTATTTACCGCAGATTATTTTCTTTCTTATTCGATAAGAAAAATACATCAACGTATCAAAAAGTGTTTGTTTCGGATTCACTGTCTTGGCGAGTGAGTGTGCGTGTTTCTCTGATAAACGCTCCACCTCTGGCACCCGCTGCCTTGCAAGTTGGGATGGATAAGGAAAGGTCCGATATAAAAACCTAGGAGACGGAGCCCCGATTGATAAACCAAACATGGCGAGTCAACTTACGACAAACCTTACGGTGCAGGGGCTCGAATCTCCAGTACTGGCGCTTTCAGGGAGTGAGCAGGCAGGCTCGTCATCCGACGACCGCAGTGCTGCAGCAGTGAACCACTTGGCTACTGCAGCATTTAAAGCTTCAAGTGAAGAAGCCAGGAGAGCAGTGCTGTGAATACAGCTTGGTCACGAGCTTGATGAGCTTAGAGTTTTTGTTAAGCCGAAGCACAACATTCACAAGGAGGTTATATCGTCCATTACTTCGCTCTGTGCGTTATACGCAAAAATCGAAAAACAGGACGAAGCCTTGGGTAGGTCAACAGTGCTGAGGCCAGACCAAAAAACAAAGATCTCGTAGATATCATCTGGTCTCGATGCTCGACAACAGAGGTCGGAAAATTCCTCTTTTAAGCGAAAGCCAATGGAGTCACTCCCTAGGGATACCCGAAAGGTAATTAAGAAGAAGAAGGTCGCAGACATACTCAGACTTGATATTCTTGAAGCAGTGGAGATTTTCGATACACCTGCTGAGACTCCGCATCCGCGAGTTGCTCCTGCTAACCAATGGAAAAAAGTGAAGAAAAGGAAAAAGAAGAAGCATACTGAAAATCCTTTGAGAAAAAGGAGAGTTCGCACAAAGTCAGTTCGAACGGATACTATTAGCGTGAAAGTGGAAATTGGAAAATCATACGCGGGTATCCTGCGTATAATGAAGAGTGAATCAGAGCTCGTGGATGTTAAAACGTGCGTGAAACGCAGTAGGAAAATTTGAGCTGACGATTTGTTGCTAGAATTGGAAAGGTCGACCAGTAAGGAAGCTGATCAACTTAGACACTCCATATCGGCCAAGATTGAGGAAGTTGCAGCGGTGAGTATACTGAGAGAAAAAACTTACATCGAATTTTGCGACTTGGATGAACTCATTACAGAAGAGGAAATCTGGACCAATTTGAAAGAGCAAGCTAGAGAAGCCTAAGTCCTGGAAACACTAACGGCGTTCTCAATACGACCCTGTTACAGAGGAACTAAAACAGCAACCGGTAGACTACCAACATTGGTAGTTCGAAAAACAGTGATGTTGGGCAAAATGCGAATTGGCGGTTGTCAGTGACATGGACGTTGCTATACTGTGCGAACAGTACAAAAATGTCGAAAGCACTACTTCACTCAGACATCTCCAACAGAGCAGTCATTTGGGTTACAGACGGATGCAATATCCAGGAGGCTATGCCTATTCTAAAGATCGATTTTACATGGATGAAAGTGGATGCCATATATATCTGCATTATATACGCCGCCCCAAGTGATTTAGTGGCTGAATTTGAGTCCTTCTTATTTGAGATAGCAGAGGAAATTCGAAGACACAGCCTAGTAATCATTACAGGTGACTTTAATGCTTAGGCAACCGAGTTGAACAGCAGGGAGACAAATCGTCGGAGGGAGATTCTACTCGATTACCTTGCCTCATTAGATGTCATCGGAGCTAACACAGGGACAAGTACGATGTTCATGCGAGGTAGAACAAGATCAATAGTGGATTCTGACATTCATAAGCGAGAGCTTATGAATGTCAGGCCCTGGCCCTGTCCTGGGCGTAGCTAGAAATAGAATCTCAAAACATGGGACGAAGGCTCTTTTTTAGTCATGCTGAAATATGCTGTGACTAGTGAAGGCCACCCTAACAATCAAGCTGGATTGCTTTATGTCGCAAGTGACCGCCACATGTGACGCATCTATGGCGAAAACGTCATCGAAATATCACCGTCATCTCGTGTATTGGTAGAACGAAGAAAGCGCTGAGTGCTGAAAACGATGCTGACGAATCCGAAGGCTTTATTAGCAAGCAAGGTGGCATCCAAACTTTACCGTGCTATAGGAGGAGTATAAAACTGCGCGCAGGATCTTTGAAAAAGCGAATAAGGTAAGCGAGTGACGATGTTGGTGCGGACTTTGTCAGGCCGTCGACTCGGACCAATGGGGTAAGCCCTACAAGACTATGATGGCAAAGCTGAAAAGCGCTTGCTCAAAAACACCGACAGATGCAGCTATGCTAGGAAATATCGTGGCAGTACTTTTTCTCGAACACCTGGAAACAATCTTCGATGGTTCCTCGAATCTTCGAGGAGAGGAGATCTCAGTGGAGTTGCTTGCAACCACGTGCAGAATCAAAGACTGCAAAGCCCCAGGATGAGACGGAATTTCCAATACTTATAATAAGATTAGCTTAGATAAGCACAAATTTAAATAAAGCGAATCAAGTTTGGCATATTAATAGTGTGGCTTTAGCATACTTATGACATGGTCAACATACGTTTATAGTAAGGCAATGGTATAGCAACGTAAAGTAGTGGCATGGTAATGGCCAAACAATGAAATAGCGATGCCAGCATAGCATTGGAATGGAAATGGCATAGCAGTTTCAGGGTCGCGGCGTTTTTGGTTAGAACACGTCCGAACACATCTACGCTCATTCTTACAATAGATCGTTGTCTTTACAGTACTTCAATATATAATATTAGCTTCTCGCAACTCTTCAATAATCAAAAATATTTCGCTACTATAATTAGGATTCCTAGCTGTTCATGATGCAATAAGCAAGCACAATCGGTCAACGAGTTCATTGGGATCATCCCAATAAACATAATTAAATTTATGTTTATTATATGTATTAACTTGCGGTAATCCTTTACCTTCTTTATAATCAATTAAAGATGCTATCACGTTCCGAAATATCAGGTCTTTTTCGCGTATTGAACGATCAGAATTATAAAACTTTTTATGAGCATTTGCTGATGAAACAATGCTTTTATAAATTTCTTTCATCATTTGGAGAAACATATATAGTTTTTATATTAATTTTTCAACTTGTTGATATATACATCAATGTTTATATTTTTATTTAAATTATTGGGGCTTTTATGCAATAAGGGATGTAAAACTGATATACATGAAATTTCTGATGTTTCCATATCATCGTTATTATTATTAAAATAATTTTCATCATCATCGCCCGTGTAATAATTATCGATAAGAGTTTGAAAAAATTTTTTTATTCTTTTTCCTGGACAAAAAATAAAATTCATAATAAAATTTAAAATCGTCTAACGGTGTTTATAATTGTTTTGTTTATTTCAAATGCGTGATGGAAATTTGAATACGGGGTTTTAAAATCATCTACTATGGTTTCGAACGTTGCACTACGTGTATTAAAAACACTTGGATCATAATTTTCGTTTTGAATTTCAATATTTTGTGAAAGTTTAACTAGTTTTTTTAAAGGATCAACAACTTGTTTGGAAATTTCATTTGTTATTTCTTCATAATAATATAATAATATCATAAAGAATCATTAAACTATTAGGTTTAGTATCTTGAGAATTCAGTATATGTTCATAATAATTGAATGACAAACATTAAATTCTATCCACTGTTTCGAGAACTTTAGTTAAAAATTGATACTTTAACTGATTTAAAGATTTACAATATGAATACATATTCTTTAATCAAAGATCATGTGAATTTCTGATAAGTGATAATAAAGCTTAAGTTTTCTTACAATTCGATGGTCCTATGTAAATGCCACGAATTGTGTTTGGTAATATTTCACCATGCCGTTTTACTGTATTATCATTGGAGAAATAAAATTAATAAAATTCGAAACAGATAGAGAGGTCCTATGTTTTGTCACCTTCATCTTTCTAGAAACTGATTATAAAACAATGAATAGCCGATCATTTATTGGTATGAATCCTTACTGATCATGACATGGTGATGAAAACATTTAAGTGTGGGAATGAGCCTTTAAATGGGATAAGTAACAAATTACCTGTTCAATTACAGTTACTTGAATATAAATTTTGTGGAATTGGAATTAAATTGGAAAAAAGATTCGCACGTGAGGATCAACCGGTCAATGCATTACAAGCTTTGTGTAAGGAAGCGTACTTGAGGGGCAACAACTTTGTAGCTTCACACAAAGTTGATTAAATTTTTATGAATAAGACCATAAATCGATTTAAAACTAAGGACACAAAATTCGGTGAAACGACAAGTGCTTGGACTGTTCCGAAAATCATGCAACTCAAACGTAAATATTGTGCAGGCTTAAGGAAAAATAAATAGAGGAAAGAAAATAAAATTCCTGGAAATTGTGAAAGCAGCTAAATCGTTTATGAATTCTGATAAAAAATGGAATTAAATCTGCATTGCTAGAAACTATACGTTAATTAAAGAAACCTAAAGCAGAACGATTTGTTTCGATTCCACGAATACTTCTTCTTCCAGATAGAAAAACTAGAGGGGTTCTTCCTGCGTTTTTAGTTTCATTATTCGCAGGTTTAAGTGCTGTAAGAATATTTTCTGGTGGTGCTATTGAAATAGCCGAAGCTCTAAATGATTTTAATGCAGCTAAGAATCAATTGTCTATGTTTCGTGTCTACGTTTTCTTTATAAAAACTGATATCTTGTAGTGACAGTCGGTTAGTTTTTGGTTATGGAATGGTCAACATGTACTTTAACTCGTACAGGTACATTTTTAAATGCATTTCATTATCCACCGATGAAAATTTTTTTCTGAACAAAAATTATACCCTAGGACTTTTGCAATGGAGATCGTGAAATAAAAATCCTCACTGAAAGTTATGACAAGGCGAATATAGAATTATTTTTACAGAATAACAATGTTACAATTACAATAAAGCCGGATAATAGTACACTAAAGTGTAGTATTCTTTGCAATCAAATAATACATTTCGCATTTTTTGATTTCATGGCTCAGCTTCTGGGATTTACTTCTTAAAAATTAAAACTTAATGTCGAATACGATTCAGATTTGCTACTTTTCGCCTGTACGTGTAACGTACAGTACGTTATCACCAGGCTGTACGTTAACGTCATTTATTTTACCCTTAGCGTTAGAGTAATAGACTATTCAGAGCTGTATATAGTAGATCAGAATAATAAATTAATTAACTTTAGGGGTGCAATAATAATGATTAGACTGCATATTTAATTATTGTAATATGAGAATTGTGTGTAATAATAAAGTAGGTAAAAGTTACAAGATTGAAATAAATTGGAACAATTCACTCAGTCATCGAAAGACATGTGCACCATCAACATTGCATAACATTATATTACTTAAGAGAATTGTATTACGATCAAGGGCTAGATAAGTACATCATGGAGGATATTTTAAACATTCAAACGCAAATTACTTTCGACAAATCTATCTCAAAATATGAAATCCACATTTATAAGCCTTATAATTCATTATCATTTGAAAATAGTGATGAAATCAGAATAGCAATATCACAGCAAGATGTCTGTTTTTTACCGAGTAAAATTAGTCTTCGTATCTATAGTAGATTAGTTATGAATACTGATAATGCAAATAGAACAATCAATACTGAAATTAATAATATGGGTATCTGTCACTTATTCAGAGAAATGCGATATGAATTAAATGGTGTTGAGATAGATCGTTATAAGAATGTTGGTATAACAACGTTGCTGAAAATGATTCCATTTAATGGTGTTAGTCAAGGTTATTCCTTAGTAAATTATGGATGGATAGATGTTACGGAAGCACCAAAAATTTCTGATAGAGAAGGTTACTTTGATATAGTTATACCAATACGTTGTTTATTTGGTTTCGTTGAAGATTATACAAAATACATGTTAATTTTAAACAAGAACTAATAATACTACGAGTAAACACCAATAGAATTCCGTTTAGTTAAGCTAATGAAAATGTTCTAGAATATTTTGAATTTAACATACAAAAACTCGATTTTCCAATTATTCTTAATTAATTTAATAAAATGAACACAAGATCTAGACGACAAAAATGGCATTTAATATAATTAATATCTTAAATTCACAATTACTTTTTAATTCTAAATTATACCAAAATGGCGTTGTCGGCCAACTCAACAAAATACAAAAATCGAATCTTGAAAATCAAAACAAGAGAAGAAAAAAAGATAATCTCCACGTTTTCGTCACTGGTTAACATTAATTGCTGTGCCACCTCGACTATGTTATCGGACCCTTAATATCAATTTGGATGCACAATTACTCCGTACAAGAACTACCAAAAGAGTGAGGCTTTTCATGCCTTACACTTAAAATGAACTGCAAATGTCTATGCGATCCGCCAATCAATTTTGATTGTTAGAAATGAATCAATAACTAACGCATTGACAAATTACATAAGAAATGTCGTGCATAGTATCAAATTCCAATGTTTACAATCTTCATATTGATAGGTTTGAGTGAACCGTGGTCGTACAATACTTTTAATTAAATATTTCGCAATCAATATTGTTATTAGTATTGTCAGTGTCATTGATGGTTCTTCGTTCAAGTCGGGAATCGTGTCCAACTCGATTCTCCAGAAAGTCTAACGTCTTCTCATCAACGGTACTGGACAACACTTCTCGGGTTTTATTATGGTTCGGTTTTCGCGCAACTCCTTTTGCTAACGTTCTGTTCCTCCAACCATTGCTCCAGGACATCCAATTATGCACATCGTCTTCGGGATTAGTATAGGACTTGGGATAGAATTCGGGATACTGTTTTCGTCCAGTCACTCATGCAATGATATCAATATAAATAAGTAAATTGTTTATTTCATAATTAAATTAATTTTGTTGAATACTCTTTTGGTAGATTCAACGCGAAAATTTTATTTTTTTTATAACATGTAAAATGCACTGTTACACCAATTGGTTATCGATCCTGGCATTTATATGAATACCCAACCTTACCAGTTACTTTTAAACGCATTCATACTATAGAAAATTTAACTCAATTAGAAAAATCAAGATATATTATTTTTGTAATGCAAACGGATGGAAAAATATGTTCGAAAGAAATTCGAGTTTCTTCGATAAATGCAAAATTAGCGGATTTAAAGTATTTCTTTATTCTGAAAATTATCTTTATGGTAATTTGAACATCAAAAATTGCTCAAAATGAAACTGCATGTATGTATGATATGTTTTCTCATTTTCAATCATATTATTTTCATCATTTGATTTTCATCATATTACAATAAAGACTATAATCTTATATTATCAAGAAATAAGTCTAAAAACTACGCCCCACTCTTTGGAATTAACTACTCAAAACACAGTGAATAGGTGAAAGGCGTATCAGTCGATTTTCAGATAGAAATAGGGGCAGCTGAAAATATTCCTGCGAATACTACTGCGTAGTGTTTGATCTTTCACGATCGTATTGTTCAATACACACGAATTAGCAACATTGTAAGAAAAGTGTGACAAAATGGAATATATTGTTGACATTCAAGGATTGTACGAATCAACAAAAACTTTTGTGATCAAAGAAATAACTTGAATAAATGTTTATGATAAGTTAACAGTAAGCCACATATTCACTCCATCCAAACTATAGTTCACTATTCCATATACATATCAGAAAACAAATACATAGTTAACAAGAAATTTTCATGGTCTTGAATGGTATGATGGTGTTATTCCAAATGAAGATGTTTTTCATAAAGAAGTTTTAAGAGTACTTTTAAATAAAGCAAAAATTATTTATATTAAGGGAAACAATTATAAATCATTTGTATATAATTGTCTAGATAATATGTAACTTTTCATTATAGATTTAAATGACACCGATTGTCGATCTATCAGAAATCTACAGAATGATGAAATATTTTCTTGTAACACACATCAACATTTAAATAATACAAAATATTATTGCGCTCTCAAAAATGTGAAAGTTATGTATAAATGGTTTTTCTAATTTTCATAATACTTTCTCTTTTTTTTTTCTTTTTTTCTACTTATTTTCATAATAGAAATCAAATTATTTATTTCTTACAACCTTGACTCTATAGATTTAAATTTCTTGTCTAGTTATTACAAACTTACAAATAACAGTTTTAATGTCAATATCTAACTACCTTAAATTTCATAATCACGACTTTCTGTTTCAATTCATCATTGTAAAAACTTGAGATTATAATCTGTCAGCCCTTCTTCCCCGATTCATATCTACGAACTTTCCCTCCAAAAAGTCTGTTCAAAGTAAGGTACATGTTAAAGTCCTATAAGACCTCCCATTTATACTTCTATCCCATCTACAAATTTCCCCAACTAAAAGTGTGTTCCAAGTTAGATACATGTTAAAGTCTTATGAAACCTCCCACCTATACTCCTATCCCATCTAAAACCTTCCCTCTCGTAAAAGTGTGTTAAGAGTTAGTTACATGATGAAGTCACATAATACCCTTTACCTAAAAGTGAGTTGAATGTTAGGTAGCCCTAATACGTTTCTTAAATAATTCGCCGTATTAAATAATACTAATTTAATGAATTCAATCTAACAATCATTCAATATTAAATTCGTAACCATAAATCAACTGATACTTCATTTGTGTTGTTTCGTTGTCATTCTATAATTCTTTGCTGCATTGTTGCCCTTGATTTGGATGACGTTAAACAGAAGTTTTTCGTTGTATCCTACTTTGTATTAAGCCTTTATTAGTTTTAAAATAGTAAAAAAAATTTAACTTGAGAACACATCTAATTAACAAAGTTCAAAAATTATTCATCTAACTTTCGTCAACAATGATGAAAAGAATTTCAATTTATCATACATTACATTTTTTTATACATTGCAGCATTAGTTTAAAGAACATACCAGTAGTAGAATATCCTACATTATCAGTATAAAAAGATCTATGGCATTATTATTATTAATGAATAATAATTTTTAACAGAGCAATGTTGATGATAATATTTATTTAGATTATTTCAATAACTTAAGACGATAAATAATTCATGTCACAATACAATTTACATTACTGTATGTTTGCGGAAAGGACAATTATTGAATATATTTTTTTCACATATTTCATTCAATCATGACATCCTTGAATGTATTACATTAAATTCATCAATTATTCACCATGTGCCAATTAGAAAATAATTTTATTTTTGTTTCCTTAACAAAAATAAAATTGTTATAATTGTGTCAAAATCATTCTCAGAAAGCGTTTGTATATTAATCGATAATTTATATTTGTCAAGTAATACCACAGGTAACTGCATTACCGACGTAGTGGCAATCGTTGTTGTTAAGTACTTGTAGCGGCACTCACATTTAGTAGCTTCACCCCTACTCCGAAGGAATGGTAGTTCCGTGAAAAGCCTGTGACAGTTCAGTTGCTAACGGTGCTCACCGCTAACAGAGAGATCTCCTAATGCACTGACTCCGGCCAGTTCCGAGCAGTAAGGACCCCTGCCCCCTTTTTTTTAAGATTTCCATCATTCTTATTAGTTAAGCGCTTGATTTGTGTATTGCGAAAGCTTAACGCATAAATCCGAACCCGCCAAGAGACCAACCAATTGCTCTTTATCTATATCTCGAGAAGCAGGTTGGTTTTTGTAACAATGTTAAATATTGCGCGTTTAATGACATTACATGTGTAAATGTAATCAGAGGCTATGCTGACATTAAGCATTATTGATCCGAGATTTAATTCTTCTAACCAATTCTCTTTTAACCTCAATACAACATCAGTAAAATTACAGTTCATGTTTTGAAGTTCTACGTTAGCTGAAGCTAACTTCCTAACACATCATGTAGTTGGTTTTAGCGTTTTGAATATTTCGCAATATTTAACAATACTATATCTGAAAAAATGTATGTTATACACGATAGTAGCAGGAAAATGGAATAGCATTAGCAGAGTAGTGCATTAATAGGGCAGTGCCATGCTATTGCCATGATACTGCCTGCTAATGTTATGTCAGCGTCATGCTATTGCTATAATACTGCCCTGCAAATGCTATTCCATTGCAACAATATTACCTTGTTACTGTCCTGATATTGTCATGCTATTTTCATACTAATGCTATGCTATGCTATGTCATTATTTCGCTATTATGATGCCACTACTCTGCCTTACTATACCATTACTATGCAATAATCGTATGTTCACAATAGCATAACCATGCTGAACCCACGATATAGGCTGTCTGTACGTTGGCTGGCGCGAAAGACAAATGACACGCAGCGTGCGCTGTGGCAATAATGTGAAACGTTATTCTACCAACGTGACAGGCAGTACGTATGTATTTATTTTCAATGGTTTTGGAACAAAAATCAAGTCGTTTTTGAACATTTTTAAAGTTATGATTGTAATAATGTGTGCCAGTGTTAGGATGTATTGAGTGAAAAGGATTGCCCAAATAGTGAGTTTGATTTACATCGTTTGTTAGAAGATATGTACATTTATAACGAGTTTTGTTAATGTAATATAAAACAATTCTTATTAAAAAATAAATTAATAATTTACTAATAATTAAAATTCAAAATAATTTCCTAACCTTTAAAATCGGTAATAACTGAAAATTTGACAATATAACTTTTCATTAATATGCAAATATTCAAAATTAACAAAATGTTATAAAAAAATTTCTGTTTAATTTTAGAATAATGTTTAAAAAACCAGGAGATGTTTGCTGCGTGGTGAGAGTGAAGTAAATGACAAAATAACTTTGTATAATAAGAGTAATTTTGTTCAAATACATTTTTATTTTATAAATAAATGATATTAAAAGTAAATAAATAGGACATATCATGACTTAGGACATATCAACTCGTTTGTTGAGTTACAAAAAGCTTAAAGTTTTTATAAACTAATAATCAATTCTGAGATTTTATTTTATATATACAATATATTTATTATATTTACAATAAGCATTATTATTATTGTTCCTACAGATAATATTGGAAATTAACTGTATCTTAAAAAGGATATAACAATACATTCAGGAAAAATAAATTTTATTCTTTAAAGCCAACAATTAACTTTTATTTTTATTTAAAATTTATTTTCAAAAAACTGATACAATATATTATCAAACTTTAACATATTTTATTGACAGTTATGATGGATCCGCGTGGCAACCAAGCAAAAGTTCTCGAATTTGCACTCGACATTTTATTGGCAATAAAAAATCTGATCATCTACACCACCCAATTTTGTTCCGACAATATTTCCAGAAATGTACAAGAAAAATATGACTCAAGGAAACGATGCAGTGACTCGGTAAATAAAAAAGAAATTAATTAGAATCAAAAACGTGTTTGAAATACTTGAATCTATTAAAATATCATGTTTTAGATTTGAACGAGCTCAAAAAAGACAATCAACTATTGATGTTCAAATTACAAATAAAGATGCTAAGTTATCGGTACCACAAGCAAGTGATGATCATTCTCAGAATATCGCATCAAACAAATTGCTTAAAAATAAAGGAATTCAAGCAGATCTTTTTCTTCCTGAAAAATCGGATAGTCACACAACGTTTATTTGTAATCGAATCGTCAAAGATGGTATTTGTAAAGCAGAAACTTACAATTATATTTCATCTAGTGAAAAAATTCAAATTGTATCATTACACAAATCAACCAAAGATAAGAGATATGGTACAAGTATGTCACGTGACGATAAATTCATAGGACCTGATTCTTCTGAAGAATCATTGCTTGAATGCAGGACTGGATTTGATGGATTTTGTTCAATCAAATCTGAGCAGTAATTGAAAGATTTAGTTGGAGTTTCATTTTCAACATTTGAGCAATCATTTGAAGTTTTGACAAGTGTGGAGCAACCTTCAAAACGTTATAACGTTGATCATAAAGATTGATTGCTAATATTTTTAGTTAAAATGAAGCTGGGTCTGTCATTTTCTGCATTAGGAGTATTGTTTCATGTGCATAGGCCAACTGTTTCTCGAATTTTTTTACAATTTTGACTATCTTGAGTGAAGCATGTAAGAAATTTGTTTTTTGAACTTTGAAAGAGATGATTGTTAACACGATGCCAGAGATTTACCGAAAATTTTATCCAAACTGTCGAGTGATAATCGACTGTACGGAATTCAAAGTTCCACAGCCACCGAAAATAGAGGAACGAATTTTTCTTTTTTAAATTATAAAAAGGCTTTCACAATAAAAATCTTTGTAGGTTGTGCACCAAATGGATTGATTTCATTTGTGTCTGAGTGTTTCGGTGGACGAACAACTGATGCCCAAATTACAGTTAAAAGTGGATTTTTTAATTTACTGAAAACTGATGATGTAGTACTTGTGGATAAGGGATTTCCACAGATGAAAACTGCTTTGGATGACAGTGGCAAAGCAGTTTCGCTTGTGATGCCACCATTTTTGGACAAAGATGAATTCACAAAGGAAGAAGTATTAGAAACGTATAAAATTGCCAGCGTTCGTATACACATTGAAAGGATAATGTAACGAATCAAAGTATATCAAATTTTATTAAAAATTCTGACATTTTTGGTTCCATTCTGTGATGATATTATCTTCATGTGCTGTGTATTAGTTAATTTACAACCACTTATCTTGAAAGAAAAATCTGATAAATGAAAGGTGTAAAAATCAAACCTGTATCGATAGTATTTGCATTACATTATTATTTGGACAAAATAAAATTTGGATGTACATATAAAATTTTATACATAAAGAACATGACAAATAAACCAATTAAATAAAACTTTCTCGTCACATTTATAATTAAAATTAATAAATCATAATTTTAAATATTCAATTTTTTCACATTGTTTTTACAAAATTAAAATAACATTTTCCATCATAACACTTAGCGGAAAAATAAAATCAAGATAATCAATCTTCACGAGCTTCATTTAATAATGCTGGCAGATAATAGCAGAAATAAAAATCTGTTATTTTAGGTACTAAACTGCTAAGGAATTTTTTATTTCGCTGTACTTCAACAGTTATAGAATTTATAGGTGACCAAACAAATAAATCAGATTCTGCTGCACCAGTAACATACATTTACATTTGACATTGTGTGTAGTATTGATGACTTTCTTTTAGTTCAACATTATCGCCGTTAAATTGAAGATAACTAACGTTGCTCATTTTATTGATTAAATTTAAAATCTGTGTTTTTTTGCGCAAAAAAGGACATTTACCAAATGTCCAAATGCATTAAACCACAGCTGAAGTTGCAATACAAAAAATCCTACACGAATAACATCAACAGCATGAATATTTTATATTCGTTCAAAGCAATATCTTTATTGTTTGTCCCGTATTCCGTAGTTTTACTGCAAAAACTTTTTGAATTTAAAAATAAATCAGCTAACTCACGAAGTGTTTTTTTTGACAACTTTTGATAGAATGAGCAGTCTTGCTAGCTGTAATTCTTAATTTTCTCGCATTATGCCACGCGACAGAATTTGCTAGGTTTTGAGTTTGGACGCATAATGCAACAACTTCTGATTCATCTATTGTAATAATTTTGACAAATTTCATCAACAAATTCTATTTTTGTTGCATATAAATAATCTACTTGAGATATAATAACTAAATTAGTCAAACAAACTTCTAAACGTTCATATTCAACTTGTCTTACAGCTTCAGTCACGCAAAGTATCAAGATGTTTTTACAAATCCGTTCACTTTCTGATCGTTTTTCTTTAATCAAAGAGACTTTTAATGAACGATCATCATGAACCTCAAAAGTTGTAAATCATAATCAGGGATTAAACTGAAAAAATGAACAAAAAAAATTTCAAAAACTAAAGAAATGACGAACTGTCACTTCTGAGTTTGCTTGTCGCGGTGGGCAAACGTTTTTTCGGAACGCCGTGCGCGGCGCTGCATATCTTCACGCACACAGCCTATAGATATGTCATTCGTATTTTGCTTTATTAGAATTCGTGTTTATCTGAGATATCATATCTGAGAGTCATTGTATACAGGAATTACTGATTGATTTACCTATGCGTTATTATAATTACTAAAAAAGAATCGTGAAAGTGGAAATTAAAAAAAATGGAAAACTAATTGCTGAAAAAGAATTAGTGGAAAAATTTTCATAGTGGAAAAAATGGGGGGGGGGGGGAAGGAGTCATCCACTGAAGTTTCCCAGTAATGCATTGTTTAATCATAATATCAATGAATCAGAGAATTATAATGATTATAGATTATTAACAAGATTATCAGATTATTACAATATCTGATTATCCAATTTTTAAACTAATATATCATTGGATCACCCGAATAATACACTACACTACGTATAAACGTCCACTTTATTAACCGACATTTAAAGATCAAGTTACACTACACAGTTAAGACGGAAATTATTCATATATTGTATAATTATTCATACAATCAAAAATTAGATTTGATAAGTATCGTAACATTACATTATTGAATAAACATTGGGGTAATCGGGGTACCCAGGCAAAACTAAACATATATGTAGCATATACGTCACATATATGCTAGATTAATGCTGCATATATTTTCGTTTAACATGAATATGACACTTATGGTGTCATATATGCAACATATATGGCTGCGTATATGCAGCATAAATGCTACATATATGCGATGAAATAGAATGATTTAACATTTATGTTGTATATATGCAGACGATTGAGGTACAGTTTTCATAATCCTATTCTTCTAATCCATATATATATACATATATAGACATATATGCATGATAGCCATATATGCGATCTTAAATTTAGCCATATATGTGAGCATAAATGTGGCTAATTGAGCTATTTTAAATGCAGTTAACTGAATAAATAAAGCATTGTATCTAAACCATTGTTAAGTAGGGTCGGCTATGAGCATTTAAATAATTATGATTTTTCACAATAAAACTTCGAATGTATAATTATTAGCATATTTTTACTTCGAAAGTTCATTACACATTACAATTTTGTTTCACCCAAGTTTAGTCTTCATCCTGGAAAACCTTAAATGATATGAACTACTGAAAAAATTTGTTTAAGTTAAGTTAAAAGAAGTTCATTCGATTCCGAAACTGGTATTAGATGATTGATTTTATGTTTAATTTCATTTTTTACAAAAAAATCGGACGGATATATTTTGTACACCTAAATTAGATCAAATTTTTCTTATCTTTCGTTTCTATAAAGTAAACGATTTCTCCGTATTCAGTTCAGTTTTTTATATCAGTGTATTCGATTCTGTAATTATAATACTTCAATATCGCATCGTACAGGCAGCTAGGATGAGTTTTATTTAACCTTCCACTGGTATTGCTATAAGCATGGCCCTCACATGTTTTAATTTTGACTGTATTAATAGATTTTTAATAAATAGTATAGTTTGACATTTTTATTACCTTACAATTTATCTGTTTGATATCGATTGTAATAAGTTTTACTGGGTTTCAACTCTTCTTAATGTTTTTATTTGTAATCGGAACAACAGAAACATAGAAAATGCGGGGCCATCTTCATCACGATACCAACGGCGTCCATCAAATTAAGCGTACAGTGTTGCCACGTCTCCGGCATTCGCGCGTTTTAGAGGTTATCTTGCAAGCTCAAGTTTGTTTACACAGTGCATAGCGGTTGAAATGAAAGAAATATTTGAATTGATTCAATGTGACAATCAAAACAACAAACAAAGTAATTTATTTCATTATTATTATATTTTTCAAGTAAAAATTTCATTCAAACCATTATTAATATTATCTAGAGTTGGTCGAGTACTGAAAGTTGTGAATTCATGATTTTCATATTACTTTCGTTTACAATGGTTTATAAACAATTCATTTCTTTATTAAGTTTTGAATCTCAATATTGATACATTTTAGAAAATTAAAATTTCTGACATTTTTTCTTTTTTATTGGTTTAGAAAATCAAAATAAGTAATAGGATTGTACGAATTCAAAATTGGTACGGGGAAATCAAATGGACATTCTCACTAATGATTGGGTTGAAGATCATGACATTGATCCCGAAGAATCACTACATGACAGTGAACCCGAAACATCAGATGGCGAAGAAAGTGACAACGATCTATCGGCAGACCTTTTTTTTGGAATAGATAAAAAAGTGGTACAAAAATCCGCTCTTAGCAAGTTCACGAACTTTATCAGGAAACTTGGTATCAGTCCATCCAGGAGTATCACAAGATTATAAAAACCGAGTTACACTCCTCGATTATTGTGAAATTTTTTTCTCTGATAATATGCTGGTACATATTGTAGAGTACATTAATGCCAAATAGTCTGAGATGGCAGATAATTACTCCCGGAAAGAAGCGTGTAGACAAACGACAATTAAGGAGATTCGAGATTTGTTCGGAATACTTCATATGGAGGGTAAACAATTATTCATACTTGAAATAAAAAAACAATAAATAAAATAACTTAAATGTAAATTATTATAAATATATAGCAGAACTCATTAAAAACCAAGGAAACAAAACAAAATACTTATATAAAATATTTTTACTTTCGTAGGCATTACGAAATCATCACACCAATGCATGGAAGTTATTTGAATAAAAGATTCTACAGCCCCTGAGTTTTTTAAATTAGTGATGAGCAGCAACAGATTTTATCAGCTGTTGAGAGCCTTGAAATTGGCTCAGCTAGCTCCCAAAATTGGACAAGCTAGCTCCAATTAGGGAGGCGTTCAACAAAATCTGCAAAGAAGCGTACACCATAGGTCCGTTTGCTTGTATCGATAAAATGCTGGAATCATTTAGAGATGGCTGCAGTTTCCGGCAGTATATACCGAGCAAGCCGGTGAAATTCAGTATAAAAATCTGCGCTATGTGTGATGTAGAGAAATTTTATACGGTGAAAATGGAGGTATATACGGGAACTCAGCCCGAAGGTCCATTCAAGGTTGACAACAAGCCGTCTGCTGTCGTCCAGTGACTAATTGAACCAATTGCAAACACTTGTCGGAATGTCACGATGGAAAATTGGTTTAGCTCGATTCCTTTTGCTAAAAAATGCTCCACGACTACAAAACTACAGCTTTTGCCACATTGAGGAAAAACAAAGCAGAGATAACTTCTGAATTTGTCAATATGAAGAAACAACCAATCAACAGCAGTCTTTTTGGTTTTCAAAAAGAGTGCACGATTGTGTCTCACAAATCGAAATCAAATAAGATCGTACTCCTCATCTCGACTATGCACCACATAGACGATTTTTTTGCGTTGATGAATATTGCAGAAATAAATAGTTAAATAATATATAAAGCTAACACAAACAAAGAAATTGTTCGACGCTTGTATTTGAAAAAATTTGCGCATTACTTAGTTCGACCGCATTTAATGCAAAGAGTCACTGTTCATTGTATCTCTTTTGAATTACGAGCTCGTATCAGGCTGTACTTAAATTTGCCGCCCGGTCAGAGATCTCAGTGAAAAAAGTGTTCTTTTTGTCCTGCGAGAAAAAATCTAAAGACGCAATCAAAATGCTTTGATTGTAACAAGACGATTTGTGGCGAACATAGAGTGAAAATGTGCATTGCTTGTTACTCCGTTACGATTGTAAGTGATGAAGAGTCGTCACAAATCGCACATTCTGAAGAGCACATATTCCTTGAGCTGTGTTATCTTGCTGTTCATTTTTATGTAATTCATTATGGTTTTTATAAATTATTATAATACTTATTTATTTTTATACTCTTCATTTAAAAAATGCACGAACGAAATTTCTGTGTTAAAATTTTATAAATAATTAACAAGATAAATGTAATTATAAAGATATAGTACTTTTTGTTGAAATGTCAAAATGTTTATATTGATGTTGAACTTGAACATTATATCTGAAAGTGTTATATGTGATAGTCAAGATATATTATTTGCTCTTTGTATTGAAAAATTTTCGTTGTATAATAATAATAAACTTGCATATTAGGAATAATATATAATATTGTAAGAAATCTGAAAAAAAATGAATACAAATTTATTAGAAAAACGTATTTATATTTTGCCGCATGGAGAATAAAATTAATGATAATTCATCGATAAAATTAAAATGTTATCCACTATGAATAATATCATGCAATGTGAGTTATTTTCATGATAGATGTGTGCTTATTCGAGAAATACATTTGGCAACATCGCAAAATGTGTCCTATGTTGAAGCATAGTGTGGGCGTCCCTCACACGACACCAAACGCGGAACGTTTCATCACGATACCAATTGAGGGTTACAAAGTCGCTCTTTC
>JABFQD010000845.1:0-21839 GCA_022817045.1 Psix sp. ZL-2020 | reverse complement strand
ATAATAAATTAATTTTTTTCTATATACTTTATTTGTGACAAAAGTTTAATGAGTCTGAATCTGATGATACGTGATGTATGTTATATTGATGTTACGAAAGATGATGAAAAGTCAGACGTTCACATAAGAACAAAATGATTTTCTTTGTGTTGCACAGACCAAAGTACTTTAAATTTCGCTTGCATCACATTCAAATTATGCCAAAAATTATTCATATTCAGACGAAAGAAATGCAATCTCTAATTGTAATAGGTCTGCTTGTTGATACACGTCGGGCTTATTAATTATCATATTTAAATTTATGACACAATATTTTTATATGTTACGTATCCTCGTGTCAAAGATTGATAAGGATAATATCATTTGAAAAAGTGCCTTCAGACTTGTAAGGCAGTTTGTTTTTGAACTAAAAACTGTATAACTTAATTTCCTAATCAAATTTTAATCTAAAACTTTTGTTTGATAGATATTCTTTTCCACGCTCCTTTTTTTATCAGACTAAGCGTATTCATGTATGAATCATAATAAAATTTCACAAAACATTCTTATGAAGCATTCAGCAAAAAAATAAATGCTCAAACGCTCACGCTATTTCCCTGAAGATTACGATTTTCATTTGAAATACGAATAAAACTGCACAATTTCTTGTCTTTTCCGTGCGTTTGCTGAAATATTTTTTATAATACTATTAATCAAACAACTACATGAATTCTCGCAATGGCAAATAAATTCATTACACGAACTCTTTTCCACCTAATTAAGACAATGTCTAAAGGAAGTCTGAATCTGCACGATGAATGCGAAATTTTCGCACTTTATTTCCGCTGCTTCGCTGACGAGTGCAACCAGGAAAAAAGCAATCCTTTACTAAGCCCATTCGTAATTATAATTGCATAAGAAACAACGCGCGAAATACATGCACAGCCTATATGAAAAACTATCGTGTTTATTCGACGCGTTTCACCTTTTTTGAATTATCGTTTTTATGTACATTTGACCTTCAATTTTATCACGATTGAATTCAAAACAATCACAACTTTGATATGTGAAAAAGCCCTATAAAAATAAGCGGTAAAAAAAGTGAGACATGTTACAAAAGTTCTATACCAAGTAAAATTTCACAAAATGAAACTATATATATATATATATATATTATTCTATTCCTAAAATTGAATCAGCTTTTTGGATATACTAAAGAACACTAATTGAGTATAATTGTTAAATGAAAAAACAAAAAAAACAAGGTATTGATTATAAAACAAAAACATTCTACATACTAAATAGATTCATTTTTACATGCTCGAAGCGTTTATTAACTTATCAAAGTGTCAGAAATGAAGAGCGTTCCATCTAGGCCAAGTCTTTCTTTCACAAATCGGCTTCTTTGCGAATATAGACTCCTTACATAAACGCATTGTACCCGAGGCTGCATCATTCCGATTACACGGCGTAAAAGCGGGAGAGGCAAGCGATTTTGGTAGCCTCTGGAGCGCATCTAAAAATCGATCGACGCCCTTGAAATCGAAGTCGTCGATTCCTTTAAAGAGGGATCGAGAAAGTCAAGAGGCTTCATCTTTTACGACTTTCACGCGCTTAACGGCTCGGTACTGAAACACACAATATTTATTTGTCAGAATTACGTAAAGAGTTTTTTACGTACACTTATCTGTTTCTTTTATTATTATTATCATTTCCTTTTTTTGTTTTCTAAATTTCGTAACAAATTTTTTTGCAGCTACTGTGCTCTCAACAAATAAATAATAATGATAAAAAGTTGTATGAATTTAAAAAATATTTTGTTGCTTGCGTGAAGAAAAAATGTATCACTAGTAATGGTGAATATTGAAACTATCCGTCTAATTTTTCATCAAGTTGATTTGTGATCAATAAAAAATTGCTCGTGAAACAACAAAGTCTTCATAAATCATATTTGAAATATTATTCTTTTTTGATGTCAGCAATCGAAATTGCGTAATCTGATATGAATCCCTAAAGAATTATTATTTGAAAGTTATAATAAATTTCGATGCACCATTCTTCTATGTGCAGACATATACTGTGTCACGTGATGAAATTAATCTGATGCTTGATTATGAAAATGTTAAAGGAAATGACTGAGATCATATGCTATCGGTCAAAAGGTGATAATTTGTCTGAGAATGAGAGTAATAACTGTATTCTGAATGCCATTGGTTAGACTAAATAGCGTTGTATGATTTATATGATAATAGAATACAAATTAATATAATGTATGAAATTACATCTGAGCATAAATGACACATCTCACTTACAAACATCCTACAAGTTTTAATTCAGCTCTAATGCTTCGGTTTTAATGAATGTCTATTAGGCAGTAGACAAATATGTAACACAGCATGTGAGTCACCAACTCTTAGCCAGTTAAAATTATAGGTATAACTGAGTAATCGAGTGGAGATAAAACATATTGCAATATAAATACATCGCGATTAATTTCTAGCAGATGACAATTCTTCTGATAGCTCTTTTTACTTACATTGATCTGATCTCTTTCACGTGACTAACGCGATTCGCCTAGATACATGTGATTAAAAGAGAATTGTTATTATAAAGAATCAATCTAACCGAGAAATGATAACATTCAAATTTCATTCAATGCAAACTACTCAACTTGTTCTGAGTCATAATTACAATTTAATCAAGTAAAGAATATATGCCGTGTACTTCCTTTAGGCAACAAATTATTTTACATTCATGTTTCATGTTTTTCGTTGAAGTTGTTTCTTCGATAAACAAGCTTCTGTTTTTCACCTTAACATCTCATAAATAGATAGTTTATGAAATGCATTTTTAAACTTATTTATAATGTGTGCGACGATTAAAAGTTAAATACTTACTGTCACAAATTGAACATGAGTATTTATAATCATCAAATTATCAAGCCGCATCATCAAAGACGTTCTCAGAAGCGTAGTTATAAATTATTCGAATTGACTGAGATTTCATTAATTTTTCAGGGGGTTTCGCTGTTTATTTTTTAATTACAAAATCTTCCAAAGTGGCTTGAATAATTTCATTAGTCTATAAGGTCATATTTTAATGTCATAAAACAAAACGTGTTGCGATTATAATTAAAGTGAAAAATTTCCTGTAGCAGCAAAAATATTTACCTCTTTTCTCATATTTGTGCAATTTTAGGTAATATAATGTTGAATAATATAATAAAACACAATGAAACTATTTTCAATGAAAATTTTCATTCATTGTTTATGTAAAAGAACTGAAAATGTAAGAGAATTGAAAAACTTCCACAGCTACATGTGATTATTAGAAAAAAAATAAAGAGAAAAATATGAACACTTTTTCAACAAAAGCAGTTGATCATGAGTGAAACTCATAAACCTTCCTCTGCGTGCGTTAAACAACAAAATGGCAATTCTAAAAATACTTTAACGAACTGAAATAATGAATAAAATGCCGTAAATGACGTAACGTGAATCTCGTTCAGGAACAAGGACAGACGAATTGAAAAAAGGAAAAAGAAAGATGTAAAGAGATAAAGAAAGATCGAAAGATAAAATG
Source organism: Psix sp. ZL-2020 (assembly GCA_022817045.1). Lineage (NCBI taxonomy): Eukaryota > Metazoa > Arthropoda > Insecta > Hymenoptera > Scelionidae > Psix > Psix sp. ZL-2020. Next base: position 18,278 of record JABFQD010000845.1, on the reverse strand, counting down.
GTGCATTATAAATCCAAACTGGTTTTCAACTATTTTTTAATTTCAATTATTTCTTCGCATTTCGAATCTAATAAAAAAATTCTCTCCCAACAATAAACATATTACTTTTTAACTAAAAGTAACTTGCAAAGTCATAAATTTAGAATAAAAAATATCAATTCCCGATGAGTTAAGCTTAAACTTAACGTAACTTCATTAATTTCGGTGTGCGCAAAAGAATAAAACAAAATTGGTAACGTCTCGGTGAAATTCGGTCAGTGATAATCGGTTGCATTCAGTGGCTGATGTTGTATCCTTTTAACTGAAACGGCACGCGGAGCAGCGCATTACATAAGAGATGACGGCGAGTAGCGCTCCTCGCCATGTGGCATAATGCGCTACGCGTGTGTGTGCATGCTGTACATTCTTCTCTCAGGAAGCGCAGGGGGAGAAAGGACGCGGTGACTCGCGGCTTAGGAAATTGAGAGCGCGCGCAGTGAAAACGCACGCGCTAGAATGAGAGAGAAAACCAGAGCCAAGGATAGAGGCGCGGCGGGGTACGGATGCCCTTCACAGATCCATAATGATGGAACGCCTATTTGAGGCGCGATTGTTCTTATATAATGAATGGATCATGTAAGTAAGCACTCGTCATGCTAAAGCGCCTACGCGCAGCCAGCAGACGAGCGCGCGTGTGTTGTGCGCATTTGTCATCGTCCACTTTTCTGCGTTTTAGACCACAAGGCGGTATCGTAAACAACATTACGTATAATTATCAGAACAACCATTTCTTGCTGATACAACCGACAATTCTCTTATTCTTTCCAACTTACGGAATCAGCCATTCCTTTCGAGGAACTACGTCATATTTTTATAAGAACAAATTGCTTTATCGAAAATACTCTCTATTTTGACTTTCTGTTAGTGTTTCTTTTTTCCATTAACACTGAATAACTTAAATTGAGAAAAATAAAATATACATTTAAAGCTGATGTTCCTTATAACGTGTTGTTTTTACGGAATACTAAATTCTGTTTTCTGAGAAAATGCAAACCTCTAACCTAAATACATTATCAAGAATATAAGGATGAATGTCAAGCTAAAGAAAATTTATTATTACTCAAACTTACTCGTTACAGATTGTAATTTGTTAGATTCTGCTATATTTAGTAAATGTAAGTTGCAAGGTCTTTCTTGGCTTTTAAAAATAAAGAGCAATATCGTTTTCATCAAAATAAAATTGTCACTAATATGACTCGGATCACTTTTTTATTTTGATGCTTCGATTTTCACTATTTATGAAATCTTTTTGTCATTGTGTTATCTTATATTGAATCTACTTTGTGATGAAACATAAACTTCAAAAGAAAAGAATAAGCAATAATTTATGTACCGGCAACTCTTTAACTACAGTAAAATAAAAGTAACTAAAATTTTCCAATCATTTGTAAGATAAAACTATTTTGCATATCTTTCAAAAGAAAGCGACAGTTTTATTTAAAAGCCATATATTTGTTATTACATGTTTTTCATCACTTCGCGGAATCTTCGCATCAAAACCTTTTTTTTTCTTTCTTCCAATTTATTTGCACTCCGTTGCTATCTGAAAAACCATTCATCAAACAGCTTTTTCGAACTGTATACATCAAAAGATAATCTCGATCATATTTACTTGAAACGAATCAACTAATATTCTTGGAACAGGCACAATGGGTGAAATCTAATTTTTGTGTGTAGATACGCAGACCGCCAAAGTATCTTTCCCTAATTATTATTCAAGAAACTCCTTTTAACATTTCCAACGCAAATTTAACTTAAGTGTTCGTTTTAATACTTGACTATTTATTAAACAATACTTGTTAGTTCTAGAAATTCAGTTAAAGTTTATCAGTCTGAATTGGTCTTATCTTGAAAATCGACATTCTTCTAAATACCACTAATATATTGATAATAAATACCAAACTAGAACGCTCTTTTACATCGAACGAATTGCCGACGAAACAAAGACAAAAGATTACATAACCAATGTTCAACCTTATTCTTCGTTGAAAAACATGACATTTTCTTTCTAATAAAGTTATTTTGGCACACCCTGTACACACACAAGTACACATTGACACGCTCATTTCCACGTAACTGCAGTTGAAAAGGCTTTTTACTTCTAGCCTTGAACAAAATGTATCCGGTGACTCGATAGTCGGACGTAAAGTCGTGTAAGATCCAAATAAGATATACATGTAAAGGCTCTGGTCATACGATCCGACGTCGCAACAATTCCAATCCTCGTTAGCCCATTTGCTTGCAATCGGATGCTTCGACTTTACGGGCCTTTCTCTCCAAAATAAAAGTCAGCGGATAACTGATACGCTCTTGTTGTGATTTGCCTACATGAGTCACACGCTCTTTCGGGAGTCGCGTCGATTCACTTACTTACATCCGAACCCACCGAAACGTACAATTTAGAACGCGCTCAAAGAATAAATCTATCCGCACTTTCTTTCTCTGTCGGATACGAGTTTTTGTTCAAAATTATTCCTTGTCACGCGTGAGTTTTGGCCGGCGAAAAGTGTGCACTTCGCACCGGACGAGCAAATCAATGCAAAACCGCGAATGAGACCACAAAACGCAATTCTATTCAAAGTGCCAAAAATGTAATTGGACCTACAGAAAAAGGAACGGAAATGCCGAGTCGATCCATTTCGATTAGAGCTTTCTTTCGGATGACGGTTCTTTGAATTATTTAGTATTGACTTTTTTGTATAAAGTATTGCCTGATTTCGTTTTTTGTGCAACGTATATATCGATTGAGCATTACGTGAATTTTAATATTACGACCGATATGTAGAATAAAAATACGATTATTTAATGGGATGAAATTGTGTAAGTTGGCAACAGATGGAAGAAAGTTTCAATTATAGGAAATTATTTCATAAGTTAAAAAGGCTTCAAAATAATTCAACTTATTACGTTATATCCGTATTTTATAAATAACATAATTTTCGAAATGTTTGTCGTCAAAAAATACAATTTTTTACGAATCCTTTAAGTTATGGGAAAACGAATTATTTAGCATGTATGCATGAGTGTTTTAATTTCTAGCCTCAATATTTGCGTAACCTAGTTTCTCCATTGTTCAATTCAATGGTAGATCGTAACGTCCGCTGGCAAACGCAAGAACAACCAGAGAGTTCGAGAGAGAGGGCGACAAAATGAAAACGGGGCATAAGACGAGGAAGACGGAAAGCAAAGGGAAATGGATAACCATTGCGCACTAAGCGATAAACACAAAGTTATAGTGTTTCTTGAAGCCAACTCACAATGAGCACAAAACTTTTAATTTTTCACGGCTACCAATGAAAACGTTTGCTTTTGTTATATTAATTTTTTTCTTTCAAGAAATGTAGTTAACTGTTACCGATTATTAATGAAAAGACTTAAATTTTTTCCATGAGTTAGTGTGAAATAATTTCAATGAATTATAAATACGTAGGAAAAGATTTTCAAGTTCACTCATAATGAAATTATGACTGATCGTGTAGAAAATGTCGATCCATAGAAAGTATGTTCAAGGTTTTCCTCGACAGCCGTATTCCATCAAAAAAACTAATTGAAAAGAAAACAACGAACGAAATTTGAGGTCGATAGAAAAGAAATAACCTCGTGGTTGTAAAATTAGAATTAAATGTAAAAATGCAAATGATTGGATTTAATCAAATGCACGATAAGTCACAGTATTGACATAATTTGATGATTGTTTTGTTTACTTTTTACTAACGTATTAATTTTTTCAAATGGAAAATGAAATTACAAGCTAACTAATTAAAAAACAATGACTGTGATTTTGAAACGAAGAATTAAAGCAAATCATTTCTTGTCATTCAGTTGAATCGTTAATATTTTTGTAATAAATTGAGTATGTACTTACCTTTCAAAACTGTATTACACGTGAATAAAATATTACAATAAATGTCTCGTAAATAAACTTTTCACGCGCTTATTTTTAATAGAGAAACGTACCATTTGATACATCGGTAAATAATACTAAAAACATCACAATTTCTGGACATAATTAGCTTTTCAACGTTAAATCATAGTAATTGCAGAAACAGAAAAATACTATGCGTCGCTGTCATTTCAAACTCTCTATGTAAGAATTGTTTGTGTTACGACATCGAATAAGTAACGACCCTTATCGTTTTAAGCGGTGAAAGTTTCATCAAGGTCATCTTAATTTTATTATCGAGGAGTTTACAAAGTGTAGCAAACTCAATAAAATTGAGGTAACATCATTTTAAATAAATTAGATTCACTTTTTTGAAGTACTATTTTTCATAACTACATCATATTTTTCTTTTTTTTTAATTCAACATTCGAGGAACTATAATTATGAAAATACGCTTCTGATTGTTTCACTTTTACATAAGTGAAATTACAAATAAGAATGTAATAATAGTTATAAATAATGGAGGTGTCCGAAATTTCATCTGATTCATACGTTTGACATTTAAAATTCAAAGTACAAATTTTAACATAAAAGAAATGGCATTTTATTGTCCGATGAAATGTCATGTTAACGATTACGTAATATCCAATATCCTGCCAGAATAAATCATCAAACAAAAAAAAGAATACACTAGTAAAAATGTAAAAACTCAGGTGCCCATATTGATGCTTTTATTGATTATGTCATTTCAAAAGTCCCGCGTAAAACTATTGTGTTTAACGCAATGAGAAATGAAATCTGGATTATGAAAAAGAACGAAACTCGGACTATGAGAATAAAACACAGGTATCTTATCTATTTGTTTGTTAAAACCAGTCTAACATGTCAACCTTCAATCAACAAGAAAGTGAAAAAGACAAAAGATGATCTCGAACATAATTTGTATTCAGTCACACCTGCTTTGCAATATGAACTGTATTAACAGATATTTCATACATATAAACCATTACAATAGAGTATAATTTTACTTGACAATAAATTATATAAAAATTTGTTATTCTATTTCACGGTCTACAGACAACGATAAAAAAAAGTCTGCTCAGCAAACATGAAAGTTTACTCATTATTAGTTTTTTGTGTCAGATTCTAACTAATGCCAAAGAAAACGAAAAGACATATTATGTTGTCAAGGTCAGTTTCGAGATATTATCGTTATGAATAAGTTTCAGTCGGAAGTAAAGTTACGCGTAACACGAAAAAAGATTCACTCGACCATGTAATACCTTTTTGCATCATTACACAGAAGATGGTAAAAACTAGAATTAAAGGAAAGAGAAAAAAATAATTGCGAATCATTTATCGCAAATTTATCGTAATATTCAAGAGGATGTAAATAATTCAATCAACGATAAACAACGATAATAAAAATGACACGCGTCTCTTGTTATGTTACTCTAAAATTATCAGACAAATAATCACAACGAGTTTTTCAAATCACACAAACAAAAAAGAATATTTACAGTTTTCTACAATTTGTATGTTCAGAAAAAATGAATATCAGATTTTCAAAAGCTTAAAGAAATTGTTAAAATTTTGTTCAAAAATACTACAGACATTTATTACATTTCTTCGAAAGTGTATTTAGATTAATTACCTTTTTTAAATTTAAATAATGATGGATCCAAAACAACAACAAAAAAGACGATGAATTGTGTAAAAGAGAAGTCGAATAATAATCGCAAAACGTGTCATATATAAAAGGACAATACACAGCGATTTGCTTTGTGCAGAAACTTTTATTGTTGCGATTATGGTCTTTGGCGTAATGAGCTAACACGTTTCAACACACGGACACATTTGTTGCGAATATACGCATAATGAAAAGCGGAGATACAGCGCAGCGGCTTTTGCAGACTTCCAAATGCAATCGGAAAATGTTTTGTCAGGCGCCGCGAGCGCTAATCGCGAAATTGCACGTAAACGTTTTCCGACGAAAAAGAGAATTATGCATAAAGGCAGCGTGACGCTGCGATAAGATAATAGCGCGATTTTTGTTGTCGCAATGCTCGTTCTGGCGCACCGCGCTTCCGCTGGCCTAATTTTCTTCTTTACAAAACTCATGACCGGTGACATTGCATACGCTTATTATAGTATTTCATGGCGCCTTGGCCTCTTTCGCGCAAGAATCCGCGCCAAACAAATCGATCGTGACGACAATCGTGATCGTCCTAAGATAAGCGCTACATTTTTTTCTCTTCCTGTTTCCTCTTTTTTCTATCCTTCTGTTTGCCAATACCGAGAAAAAGTGAGAGAAACGAACTTTGCTTTCGGAGTTCAAAGGGAAAGTGAAAGAGACCATATACACTGAGACTTTGGTTGAGGTAGTTTGAATTAACTACTTTGTGTCCGATCGAGCTGAAAACATTTTTGTTTCTTTCTGTGGTGAGAAGAATGTTGATTGATGTCGAGCCGAATCATTGAATAAAATGATCGGAGAAAATAAAAATTTTGTAGAACTAGCTTTGTTTGCTAACGGCCTCCAAAGATGCTGAAGAAAGTGTCAATGGAGGGGCTTTATCGGCAGGGAAATGAAACATTGTGAACTTTTCGGAGAACGGATAAAATCATTCAACGTGATGAATCAGTTATTTGTCCGGCTTTAGAGTTGCTGATGCGATTTCAAGGTGGAGAGGAAAAATTCGTTTTGATTTATAAGAAAAGTTTACGTTGGAAACCATTGTTGAAACAAAGTTTTATTCGTATACAAATAAAAGTTTTTCGATTTTTTTAAGTGACACGTACATAAAACTGTCAATTTATTTAATAAAATTTATCTGAACTATTATTTATCACTATATGTCGGGATACCTATATTATATAAAACCTAAATAAACATTGAAACAAACACTAAAACGTATATTTTTTTATTTTACGATTTCAAAATAAAAATAATCATCTAGACAATTTTTTCTATTCCAAGAGTACACAAATGGCACAAATAATTGATGTATAAAAATGGAAAATTATTTATAAAATTTATAACACCAGCATGTTATGATTCTGAAAATATCTCCTTTTTTGCGAAATAACCTTGAAGTAAATTAGATTATTTTTTCTTTTAAAATGTAGTTCGGAAAATTTGATATTTGTTTGAACACTTTTTCCTGAAATCGATCAATTAATCAATCTAGAACCCTAAACAGAGCACAGCATGAAGTTTTAATTCAAAGTGACCCGCAGCGTCAGATCATACTAAAAAAACTGGAGTTCTTTTTTATCGACTGTGCATCAGTGGGAGAAATCGGTCGGATCGACAACAGCTGCAGATAGCAGCACCTGTAGGCTGCGATTGACTGGTTCTGCGGTACCGGTAAGCGCTGCTTTAAGTTGAACTTCGGTTTGCTGAACAGGTTTGCCACCTCCGTGGAGCCTTTCTCGCTGGCGTCCTACCTGACAGGTGCCCCGCCCGGCGTTGTCAAGGCCCAAATAGAAAAAGAAAGACGAACTGCTTACTCGCGCAATCGCGAGAACTGCCAGCGACGATTGACCCTGAACTTCATCGCCGCGATCGCACTACTAGAAGCGCAGAGGCGGCGCGGGGCGTCAGTTTCCTTATTCAGAGCTCTTCTTAGAGGACTTTGCGGAGAGCCTCGATTACGTATGCAATGCACTCGCGACTCTGAAACATGCGCCATAACTCTTACTCAAGGACATATCTTCTAAGCGTCCGTTCGATAATTCCTATTCAAGTCTCACCAGGAGCTTTTCCTCATTGTCTCTCACTCGGACGCGGTGCGCTCAAGTGTATCCCTATAAACCGAAATTTATTAACTCATTTCATTCCTTTCACAAATAAGTTTCGTCCAAAGTGTGACAAATCGTCTTTGTAACGTTTTGGTCCGTATCTTTGTATTTTAAACTCTTTCGGAATTTCTCGTATGTTCAATATTCTCTTACTGTCACGAATTTAATGTTTGGAGCGGTGATTTACATAACGAATAATGATGTGAATGGCGAAAAATGTCTATTCTGAGTAAGAATGGCAGATCCTAAATTAAGTTTGACAAATTCCTAACGCTAACACGTGCCAGAGTGAAATCGTTGTTTTTAACAGAAAAACAAAAGCTTTGTGATAAATTATTTGAATGGTCTAACTTTTTAAAAGTCAAATGCTATTTTTTGCTTATTGACAAGATTGAAAATTGTTATTATTGGTAAGACAGCAATGTAATGAATAACACATGTTTATTGGGACCGCCGAGTGTAATTCTATCTCGCCCGCATGTAACTATTGTTTTGTGAAATCGTGCTTTTCAAATCGCGCTTAATTTGCAACATTGTACTTTTCAAAACGCAACACAATCGTCCTTACGCGTGGACAATAAAAAACTCGAATCAATTATCTAATCGATGCGTTAGAATCAGTTTGCGAAGCAAAACATTCAATGTGTGTGTCGGATCAAAGGAAAAAATTATTATAGTGAATTGTCTTAATGTAATCCTAATCGCAAAACAATTATCTCAAGTTTCTACTTTCTCTATCTCTTCGTTATCGCATCATGAAAATTTGACTCATCCATATCTGTATGATGATAAGGCTGCGAAAGTGGAACGTGATACTTTTTATTGCGTATCATCAAGTCAAAAAAGGTGCGTTTTTCAAATTTCTTTGTTAACGTAACATTGAAGATAAAAGTCTAAATAAAAATTTATACAATATTCGATATGTATGTCAGATAAATTCTTTTTTCAACGTCAATCATTACACATTGCACATATATGGAGAAATATATACAGTTTTATTTCAACTTTAAAAAATAGAGTTACGTGAAAATTAAAGAAAAAAACTCTCTCGGCGGTAAAATAAAAGCAATCTTTTACATAAATGAATAAACAGTATCCCAGAGAGTATTATTATAACTTTATGTTTACGCAAAAATATCTCTAAGAAACTTATTGTGTAACAATTTTCAACTTTTACTTATATTTACATTGTTTATATTGATAGTCCTATACAAATGTAATAAATTCTTGATTGATTACACACAATTTTTCAATACAAAGAAACTAGCAAAACATACAAAAAATTGTCCACATCAGTGCGTCGCGATTTTAATATTGATATCACATTGCCAGCTTCATTATCACCACAAAAAAACATTTACTGTCAACTATATAACAGAGTTAGAGCTGAAATTAAAGTCATCGAATAAAAATGATTAGAAAAACGTGATTGTATAACAAATTTAATAGAACAAGTTTACAATGTGACATAATGTATTCATTTTTATTTCCTCCAAGGCCGCGAAGTATACATGCGCTTTTCTTCAGAGATAAATCGAGAGCATAATTGATGTCAAACGATGAAGACTCGCGATTTGAAAGTAGTCAAATGAATAAGTTTGCGATATAACATCGTGATGTAACAAAACCGCGCTCAAAACGAATCGAGTACCTTTGTATTTGCTATCGAGTCACGAGAATCCTAATTTCAATTCCGCGCAGATTGTAATCATCGGCAGCATCGATTGACTATTGCAACAACGACTCGACAAGACTCTTGACCATGACCAAGCAACCATTTAACAATGATTACGAGCCTCGCAGTGCATGTCAATGCAACGTACGGTGCGTTTCTGTATGTGAATACACAATGAGCGATCGTACGCGACTGCTCGTTGCAATTAACGAGGCTAATAGTTCGTTTTTGTCGAATAGTTTTCTTCGCTTATCTCAGCGCAGCCTTAATCTCACTTTTCTTCCTATTGCGACTACAAAGACCAAACTAAAGTCCAATTTGGGTCGCCCCGGCGACTCGCTATTAACGAACGAAAAAACAGAAGCCCTGAATTTTCTTTAAGAGAAGCAGAAGTCGCGCAGGAAAATGCGTATGCGTGCAACCTTGTGCGAACATTTGCCAAGCAGCGAAGTTCTTTCGTTGTGAATTCAGAAGAGGCGCGACAAAAGGTCGACGATTAATTGCGCGAGAATTTCGCCTCGGCGAGAAGAATAGTCAGGCGAGAAAACTGTGCGCGATAAATAAGTTGACATTTATACCACGGCGTTAATTATTCATCGCCGCGCGCGCATTTTCCTCGTTTCGTGGCCGCTCTCAGTCTGGCGCGGCGCATTTGCACGCGCGTGCGTCTCTCTCATTGCGTTCTTTCTTTTTATCTCTCGTCGCAACAGCATCTAATTGATTGCACCATCCGCGCATGTAGAGACACGTAACAGAGTTACGTGTGCAAGATATGTATAAAGTAGTAAGCAGGAATATGCATAGACAGAATTTGCGCTCGCTCCATGACTCTTACTCAAGGTCTCCCTTTCCAATTACAGCTGCGCGAAGGTCGCCATGACGCATTCGCAATGGAGAATCCTTCCCGTTTTATAATACAAGCGAATTCCATTTCGTTGTATCAACCTGTCATAATTGTTACTGCGTTTGCTATTGTCGTCACTATCTCCTTCGCATTTGCATCGAAACTAAATCAACGCTGAGTGTTCCTTATTGGAGCCACTCCTGTTTTCAATGTCTCTACTCAGTAGCCTTTTGGAACTTCTTTGCCCGAGCATATAGTTTACTTCTTTGAAAAACCTTCGTTTTATATTTGCTCCTCGATCATCGAGGATGATCGATGTGGTATTGTTTTCGAAATATTTTTATTTTTAGTTTGAAGAATCTTTTCTATGAAGAATGCATGATTATTAACTAGCGTAAATGTTATTGTTGATTTATGGATAGCTGGTAATCATTAAAATTATTTTCCATCATGTTATATGAGCAATGCTTGTTTTTCTTTTGCAGACGATGTATACAGACGGTCTTTTAACACTCCACTATGGAAAACACCCCGCGACTCTGGCCGCGGAAGTTGGGGCCTGGTACAGCGGTGATCGACACGTAGACGTAACGCTAGCATGCGACGATGGGTCAGTCGTAAAAGCCCACCGTGTGGTTTTGGCTGCAGCTAGTCCCCTATTGGCTAGTCTACTTAGGAACCCACAACTGGACCATGTGGTACACTTGTCTGGAGTACGCAAAACGCAACTGGACCACATGCTCGAGTTCCTTTATCATGGAGAAGCTCTTATCCCTGTAAGTATAATCTAGTTTCTGGGTTTAATTTTCATAACCTCAAATTGTTACAACAGCTGCATGAAGATACCATGTAGAAAATAGAATAGTTGCTTTTTAAACCTAAAATGCGTGAGAAGATAATAATAAAGTTTAATGAATTTCTAGTCCACGGAGCTTACGCCGTTGAAGGAGTTATTTGAGCTTCTGCAAATGAAATCGGAAATTTTCCAACCTAATTTAACACAGAGTTCAACCAACTCTGAAACAGAGAGGATATCTACTCCGCAACCCTCTGAGAGCCAGGAGAGTTCTAGTTATGAATCACAGTACGATGGCAGGTAAAAATCATAATTTAAGTTGACGTAATTCGAAGGTTTGATTAGCATTGACTGAGACAGAATAAAGTTGGGAGAATTGTTGATCAAGTTGTTATCGTTAGGAAAGGGATCGGACCAAAAGGGTGTGTGCACTTTGACGTAGAGACTAATTAAATTGTTATCCGCAGGCAATCTAATAATCCGGCAGATTGCTGTTCCGTATTAATTAAGACGGAAAATAACGAAGAAGAGCCGGAGGTAGACGTCGAGGGTGTTGAAGGTGAGACGCTTAATTCGGAAAATAGAGAAAGCAGTATTGAACCACCGAGAAGAAGGGATAGTTCTGATCCAGTAAATTTGAGTATCAATTCTGGGACATCCAATACAATTGATGGCTCACACGATAATGTACACAGGTTGGTACTATTAAATGCTTTAATTTTAACAGTAATTTATTATAAAAAAAACATTAAAATTTACTTTTTTTGTCACCAACAGGTCAGAAAAATCTCTCGTGGAAAGGCGTGATTCATTAGATGAAATAGAAGAAAAAAGGAGGCAGTTGGCAACTCGTTTAGCTTTGGGACTAGATCCAGGAAAACGAAAATCAGAAGAAATTCCTCTGCCACCAGCGGAAGCTTACGTTGTCACACCTCATAGGAAGAGAAGGCCAGGCTTCCACAACGCACCTGCCCAAAATCCGGCTTTTGTTCCCTATAACCCGGGTTTCGAGACACCGAGAAGATTACATCCACCTCATCCCTTAAGCTCATCGGCACCACCATTTTTGGTTAGAGATGATTCATATCAAATTGAACATTTACTTAATTTGTGTCAATGAGATTCAATAGAGTTATCGTTGATTCTCTGAAGATATTCAGATCATGATTCAAGATTAACAATATATCAATCCGATATCAAATACTATGCGGAAATTGACTCAATCTGATGGTTAATCGTTGAACATTGTATATCAGTCAATGTTATACCAATATAAATGGTTTGATAGGATAAAGATATCACAGAAGATAAAACAGTATAAATAAACAGAGGAAGAATAAATTAATGATTTATGTAGATATTCATCTATATGTTGTTATATTCATTTTAATTACAATATTAATGATTTTCCACAGGACCGATCAGTCACACCGCCAGGGGCTTCTCATCGACCGCCTTCTGCAGATCCTGTGAGTGCAAGTGGTTTAGAGACACCTTGGGGAACGTGGTCTATGCCTCCGACAAGGGCACAACCGCCCCCTCCTGCTGATGATCCACCGAAATCAACACCCGTTCGCGAATACAGGTGTAGCTATTGTGGAAAACAGTTCGGCATGTCTTGGAATTTGAAGACTCATTTACGAGTTCACACTGGCGAAAAACCGTTTGCTTGTAGACTTTGTGTGGCAATGTTTAAGCAGAAAGCCCATTTGTTAAAACATTTGTGTTCGGTTCATCGAACAGTGATAGCTACGTCCGAAAATACTTTCACCTGTTGCTTTTGCTCGATGATATTCGACAGTTTGCAAGAACTTATAAGACACTTCTCGGGACCACACAATAATTTGCTTCTTAGCAAAAATTTACACGACTAGCGACAAGATTGAAGGCACTCCGGTACCAAGGGGTCTCGGAACTTATTTTTGAGAATCGTGAATATTAATTTATTCAATTTTATTTTTTGAGTTTTTCGATTAATGTTGTTGTTGTTGAAATTAATTCGGAAAAACTCATTATTAAAGAGATATTGTTTGTAGTGTTTTGTTTTGTGATTGAGTTAAAAACATATTATAAAACATATATAAAACGAAAAATGTATTATGTTCAGTTTTAATTTTAAGATAATTATCAAAAACGTATAACTGAAAAATAGTATCTATAGATATAATACAGATGAATATAAAATACAATATTCAATCGTTTTATAGAATTTCATAATAAAACAGTCATTTATTATAAATATTGCCTTTCATATATTTTCTTTTGAATTAAATATATTTAAATTAATTTAAAACTGATTCACTAAAAAGAAACCAAAAATAAGTCTGATGAATCTTAAAGATACTATTTTTTCAAAATATTTGAGTAAACTCTGAGTGATGAAATACTCGTTTTCATTTGAGAATGAATTGAAATAGAGAAAAACATAAATTCTAGTCTTTTTAATTTCTTTGTATTTTCAATAATCAACATTGTATTGCTACACGAAATATGAATCAGCAACAAGTAATCAGAATATCATTAATGATTTAAACGAACAAAAGCTTACTTGCAAAAAAGGAACAAAAAATTAATGACTAAGATTGCAGTATTATTATTTTAACATGGTACGGTTAGTTAATAGCTTTCAAAGTCGTTAATTCGCAATTAAAACGCAATTGCCAGAACACAATCAGAACATGTTAATAAATCTGTAAAACTCGGACTGTAATCAAGTCCACGTAAGATGTTGTTTGAACTTTTTCCGAGATCTCCTTGAACATGTCGGCCTCGCGGCGAAGGATGACACGACTTCATGATTTTTCATGACTGCTAATGAATGATGCAATGCGTTGTTCGCCAATTTTATTCTGGCCTATTGTTGTCATTTCCGTTCGCGGAGGAGCGATAAGTGCTGCAGTGCCTTTCATTTACGGAGCCATCCGCAAGGATCCCCGGACACGACGCAATTGCTTCAGTCCAAGGACAATAAAATACACACAATTAGTAGAAATTACGACAAATTCCCAGTTACGCATTTTCGAGCACATTGAGAATGCTTATCTTAGGTAACGAATTAACGATAACCGATAAAAAAGTAAATAAAATGCAAAACGAATAAAGAAACAGTAAAGAGAAGATAATGTTATTCTTCTAAAGTAGGGCCGGGACAAAAACAATAACGAATCCCGTCTGTAAATAATTGTCTAGCGCGAGTGACATGATGAGCGAGTGAGCTGTGTATTTATTTGAAACAATATACACATCATTAAGAAAAACCAACCGACTTTCCACCGATTTCTTTTATAAAGTGTTAGATCTTAATCTGCTGCCCATAATCGCTTCTCGAACAAAGTCAGACCAGAGGTGACTCTTTCAGTTGAAGAACAAATTCAATTTTCGTCCTTTGTTTTACAAACGCCTCAATTCAGGACGTTGTCAAGCAAGTTTATCTCGGTCGATGGGGCAGTGATTTCATGTGTTCATAGGCTTAAGTGCGTTAAGATGTAGACAATACTTGAATGGTTGTTTGTAAGTACGCGCGAACTCCCCTAAGAAACGTTGGAAATTAGAGTCAACGCTTCAACTCTTTAGCTAGATAGCCGTTTGTAATTTGTAGGTATGTAACTTTCGTCTCCCTTTTCGTTCTCGATGTTTCTATCTTGACGCAGGACGTCAAGTATTTAGATAAAACAGAAAACAAAGTGCCTCCGACATTCAGAATCTTGCGAATCCTGCGAAAGGATTTTGTATTCTCTCTGTTGAGAGGCTGTTCGTCATGGCGAAGAGGAACCGAGAGATCGATGAAACATACGCGGTTCATAATCAATAGTATTCCATAAGTTGTAATTATTATTACTTAACTTTGAGTACATTTTAAAAGGGACCAATGAAGTAATACCGAAATACACTAATTATACATACATTAATCAAATTTGCAAGTTAAATGACAAAGCTAGCTTTTGATTTTCAACAAAATTTAAGAATACTGTCATTGATCATGAATTGTTGACGAAATTCACTTATAATTGTATTATATATTTTTCTACTAAATATAAGTATACTGATTGAAGTGATGAACAGTTGTCTTCTAACTAAATGAACATTCCAAACGTGTACATATGATAGAATAATTGTTGTGTAATTCGAAGTATGTTAAATGTAATTATTTTTATGAGTTAACGAAAACAAATCTGTTTCATTAAATATTATTTCAAAAACATGATGAATTCCAAATAGTACAAAAGTACCTGCGATGGATGATTGTTATAGGTATAAATAAAAAAACATATCAAATGAAGATTATCTGAAAAACAATATTTTTAACAAACACTTGCGAGCTATTATTATGTAACGATCATTCCGATTCTTGAATTCAGATAAAAATAACTTGTACATATGTATCAATCAAGAGTAAGATCAAGACCAATATCTATTTTTTATATTTTGTCAATCTCATCTGATTGTTCTTTGATCTTAACATTTCACCGCATAATACCCCATAGAAATACATATTGTCAAATGCATTGACAATCACTATTAACATGATAATGGTTAATTTAAATGCAATGACACCAAAGAGTTGAGCGAAAAATCGTTTGAAAATTTTGTTCCAATAATGTACATCGTAATAAAAATATTTATGAATAAAAAAATCAGATATTTTCAATTAATATTGATCATTTTTGAACTGTATAAAAATGTTTAACTTTCATGATAGATAATAATAAATACAATACATTCAACATGTAAATAAAGAATTCATTCAAACGATTTTCTATAGAATGTAACTAAAATAATTCTGTCATAATAATTTATACATTTATATAAGAAATTCTTAATATTCAAAATTTTTGTTGAAATATAAAATGGTTTAAAATATAAATATTAAGTTATATTTGAAAAAATAAAAACTGAGTGCTAAAATTTTATCAAGTTTCATTATAAAAATAATCTGTAAATATTGTAACGAAATAAAATTTGTATTATACAATGAAAACATATTTTTCGATCAAATTTATAATATATACTAAATGTAGCATTAACTATTGTAAGGCCACATGAGCTTTTGAGTTCCGTCCCAGCAGTTAATACAAAATTTATTATATAATTACATTAAGTATGAACAATATCAATTGTGATAGAAATGTTACTTATTTCTAGAAATATGTAACATTTTGATAGTGCTGGGGTTTCCATACATTTTTTTATATTAACAAATAACCGATTTCTCATTCCTCTTCGACCATTCTTGAATGGAGGCATGAATCATAATTAAGTTAAATCCATGATTCGAAAGAAAAAATATTGTACAATTAAAAAAACTGTATTTCCTTGAATTTCATCCTTAAAACATCTTTAAACACTATATGCTTATGTTTTCTTTTATATAATTGTTTCATATAAAAGTTATCAATTAAAAACAATCGAAAATAAAACATTCAACGATTTCTAATTATAAACCTAAATGATAAATAATTTTGAAACTAAATAGTAGATTTATATTCACTTTTTCAACGTAACGTTTTGATACAAATCATTATATAAATTCGCCTTCAGAGGATTTGAATCAAATCAGAGCTCTGCGACGATCTCTACAATAATACAAACTGGGCCAAATCATGAATGTGTATAATAAAATTAACGTCATCAGCAATGTGATTTCGATATTCTAGATTTGAAAAACTAATGTACGAGAGCTACGAATGTGTTGCGACAGTTGATATGTAATTTGACTAATAAATTATTACGTGTAAATGAGGTTGCACAAGCGTAACAAAGTTGTTTGAAAGCGTGAAAAGAGACGACGAAGTACGCTCTCGAATGCCAGGCAATAACCAGGCCAGCACCACAGTGAACGCAATGTGATACTAAATGATAATAAATAAAATAATTATTATTTAGAATGCGATTATTCTACAGTTTAATAACAATAGTGATGAATCAAGACGATTCTTAGCGAGCCGAGTTTAATTTAAGACCTAGCTTTTCGATTGTGAGCGATTTAAGTAACTAAGCATTATGAATATATCATAGGTATGAATTTATAAATATATATAGAGACAATACATATAAATATAAATATATTGTTTTAGAATACATTTTATTGTATATAGAAGTACACACGCACAATGCCCAGATTCAATGCGAAAATATTGAACCATTAATACAACGTGTTCAAGATGTAGAAAACAAAACTATATTTTTAGAAAATACGAAAGATAATTTATTTTTTGAAATCGACTTTAATGAATCGAGATTTTTTACTCTAGAGCAACACATGAAATCGACTTATGATGAAATATATATGGCGATAAAGTACAAATACAAGGATGGAAAACGTAATTTGCGTTTTTTTCGACAAACGTCGTTAAGTCCTTTGGTTTCAAATATCTGGGCGGATGAATATTAGCTTTTAAGCAATCATCCGAGTGAAATTTTTATCATTCTGCGTGGCTTTGTTAGTGTTCATAGATTTATCGGAAAATAAATTAATTTCGAACTATACAGTTGTAATAGTTTTCATTCTAAACAGTAAACCTTTCGACAGGTAATGTATGGTGTAATAAAATTCAAATTAGTTGAAGTTTACTATAAAAAACTACTTATTTAGCTACCGTTTCTATTTTTTCTATATAATTTTTTAACGTTTCTTCTGTAAGATTGTTTATGAAATGAAATTAAGGTTTATGAACATTAATTTGTTGTCAAAGAAATATGTTTTGAGGCCGGTTTAAATTAATTCAACACATGATATTTCTTTTTTTTACGTTCAGAATAAAATTATTATTTATTTATTTTTCTATAAATATTCTATATAATAAGTTTTTACACATGTTATTATTTGCATGTATAATATATGAGTTAAGAAAAATTAATTTTTAATCAATAAGAATTCCAGTATTTTTACTTTTTGAATAATAGTGATAATTATAACAATATTAATGTTATTATAATATTACAAAAAGCTTTCTCTAATTTAGTATAAATACTAATCTTAACCCTTTGATTCTTTCAATTCTATACAAAGAGATTATATTTTCTTAGAAGAAAGTATATTCATTTTATCGAAAAAAGATTTATCGTCTAATATACATTCTAACTCTGGAGCTTTATAAAACATTAATTGATTTTTTATTAATATCAATATTTGGTAATTTTTGTTTTTTTCCCTTTTTATAAATTTATATGTAAAGAGAGAGAAATTTACTGAAATATATATATTTAATAAGTAAATGTATAATTTATAGAATTAAAA
>JABFQD010000844.1:0-21857 GCA_022817045.1 Psix sp. ZL-2020 | reverse complement strand
ATTTCAATTTTTCAACCAAAATTCACTCTTGGTTAGCATGATATTATTTTTATTCAAACTTGATATATTGTATATAAAATGCGAATGTTATTTTGCGAGCAATATTCTTATATCTAAAAAAATAACTTGTGAAAATAGAAATTTTGTTCGTATTACGTAATCTACGTCAATTATTATTAATTTACATTCAATATGCGATTATATTATGATTCGGTGTAATTTCATAAATATACATATTGTAAGGAAATTTTATTTCTGTGAAATAAAATTAAAATAGAAAATATCATTTAGGTTAATAAATTAGCTCTTATAATAAATTACAAATTCAAATTTGTTTGTGTAAATGATATTATGTTTCAATTAAATTATTATTAACATTTATATAAATATCCTCTTATATAACGTTCTTATTTATTTGATTAAATATCAGAATTAAAGTGATACAATTTTTGATTAGAATATTATAAATAATAGAAACAATAAATATTGAATTATTCAATCATTAATAAAGAGTAATTGAAAAAATAATATCATTTATTTCGTTATTATTGAAATCGAGCGATTCGTAGAATACAAAATAAAATGTAGTTTTACAATAATTGTCTAAATTAAATAATTCAATATGTAAAACAAACATTTGTTTAAATCGTACTTATATTTATACATCACAATTATTGTATTTTTTTAATCTGCAAATTGCTACTGTAAAACTAATATAATATTTGATTTTTACATTATTCTTGTTTAATGTAAAAGAAGTTCCATTTTCATATCAATAGATTTTTTTAACTCTGCGAAAAGTACACTTTTTTCCATTTAACCAACTAGAGTAATGAAGAAAAATGAAACAAAAAAATTGAGCTCAAAAAGACGATTTTAATGATAAACTGAAAGCAAAAAAGTCAGGTAATTTTTATAACATGAACTTTAGATATTTCGTCTTTTAATAAATATCAGCAAATAAAAATAACCATTAAACCGAGTTGAGCAAATTTTAATTAGCGGAAATTGAATATATCGTTGAATTTAAAATATGAACAGTTGCTTATTTTAGTTGTGTGCATAAATATAGCGAAATAATTAATGTAGCTATTTGACATTTGCTAAATAAATATGTTAATTGAAAATGTGATTCGTTTTTGAAAATGCGTTTTTGGGAATATTTCCATTTTTAGCGGCAAATTTTCGTAGCGTTAATATTTGTTATTTAAACTAGAAATGTCAAATGAAAGAAGTAACATCGGAAGTGATGTTAATTACAATTCAGTTATTGTAATTAATGCGAAAGCGCGTCTCATTCAATTTTAATAAACAATCAAATTTTTGTTCCTTTCAGATGGACATTGAATTAAGATTCATTGTTATTCGTATGGCTATTATTCGAGCGACTGAAAATGAAATTATTAACGAGAGAATACAAAACAATTTGTTTCGCAGATGTAATCCATCTATAAACAACTCGCGTATACAATGTACTCCGTACATGGTTTGTGTAACATAGAATAATCAATAAAAAGAAACATTTTATGTTGAGTCAACCTCAAATATTTATACGTAAAATATAAAACAGTATTTTCGACGCAATTTATCGCGCAAATAAATAAATATTCGATACAAAGTTCGAGATGGCGTTGAAAAAAATTGATTCCCAAAACAAAAAAAAAAAAACAAAGAGATTTGATAGACTGAAAACCGACGAATAAAAACTGAAATTTATAGTTGAATTTTGACGGCGCGAAATGTTTGTCGCAAACTTTTTAATGAATGGAAATATCGGAAAAGGGGCGTAATAATTTAAAAGATGAAAATAAAAGTTGGAAATTTTATTTCAAGTTGAAATTGAAAAGATGTGAGATAATAAATAGAGCGAAGGAGAAGGAAAGAAAGAGATACGTCAAGGTGGGCTATAGTTTATAAATTGGTTTTTATTTCACGAACACTCGCTCTCGGCGGAACTTGGACAGCCGATAACAATCTTCGAAGTGGCAGCACTTCCGCTCCCTATTCCCCCTTCGAGCGCCTGACGATGCTCTAAGTCGATAAAGCCAATTTCAATATTATATAATGCTTCAAAATTCGTGCCAATTATTAATCGATATCCCTATGATTATTAACAGAAATATATGCCGTGTGCTATGACTTATGTAACATAACCTACAATAAAAATAACTCCAACACAGCGAAACACTATTTTTTCTACTAAATTATATATTTGTTGCGGTAGAAAAACTTCGCTTTCTTGCTTTTTTCCAACGCATCTCTTCTTCATTAAATAAAGTTTATCGATTTGCAAGTAAAAAGGGTATATTTCGATAAATATAATTTTGCATGAAATTAGTTGCATAATTTAATCCATTAAATTTGTTAAAAGATAAATTAATGTAAAAATGAAATAAAGAATTTATTTGTCGAATGTTTTTATTAGTTTTTTTTTTTTTTTGGCAAAAATAAAAAGATGAAATTGTACTTTTTTGGAATTTTATTTTATTGTTTATTGTATATTTGTATTATTTAATTGTTTTAAAAAATGGTTTATTTTCAGTTTGATTACACGCTTTCTTTTAGTAAACGTTAGACATTTGGTATTGTAGAGGAAAAAGATAAGTGTCTTATTTTCTCATTATCGTGAAGGTATAATTATATGTTACTGCGATGCGCGCACACATACATGTAGTACGACTAACTTTTTCACCCACGCAAACAGATACTACTATCAAGACGCGATATATACCTGTGGTGTAATATTTTCATTCGTGCTACCTTTTCTCCTCTTTCTTCGGAACTTGAAAGAGATATACATCTCTTTAATAAAACTGTAAATCAAAACACATAAAAATGGATATCTAATGCATTTTTACTCTGCTTTTTTGTACAATCCAATTTTGAAATTGAAAATCTGTTTTCAAAATAATTTATCAGTTATAAAATTGTAGCAAATCAAAATCAAAAGAAAATTACTTTTAGGAAAATTACTTTTTTTGGTATCCACGTTAATGATATTTTTTTATTATTATTCAAAATAAAAATATTTCATTTTGCATAAGTGACATCTAGCGGCACAAAATGAAGTTGCGTCAGTTCATGCAGAATTTACCACATTCAAATAGTAATCATTCAAGTTTAACCAAAAACAGGTTGCTCCTTATTGTCAATTTAAAATACTCTCGTTCAAAATAAATTTCTTATTTATGATAAAAGGATATTATTTGGCGTGAGTGACATCTAGCTGCTTATCTTGATCTTAGTCGAATTGAATTAGTTTTGAATTCATTTGAAATAATGATTCTTTTATTCAATTTTGTATGTTTTACAAATGGGCATATGTATTTTAACAATATTGAAAACACGAAAATATATATTTGTATATGAATGAAAATAAATGAATCATTAGTTATATATAACGTACGACTTGATTAAAATTGATAATGTTTTTATTAATGAATGTTATTTATAAAACTGTTAATGCCATATTAACGAAATCTCAGTAACAAATATTTTACGCAGTAATGTTTTTTTTAATTGAAATTCACTTTTTTATTGATCCCACATGAATTTTAACTTGATGAATACTTCTTCGTATTTTATCATTCATTTATGAATTGAATTAAATTTAATAAATTCTGTCATTTCATATGAAATTCAATCTCATTCTCGAAATGTAACTAACATTTTATATTGATACATTTATCTTTTAAAAATGAAACAAAATATCATGAAATAATAATTCTTTGAATAATTTGAAAAAGCAATTATTCGTTGGTGAAATTAAAAATACAAAGTAACAAAAAACTATTTTCAATTTTAAATTTTAAAAATTCAAAATTGTCATAATTTGCAATTTGAAAAATTTTCTCCAATTCCATGTTTCTTGTAATTTAATTTTATAATCCGTCAAAAGTCGTTAAAATCGATAACAGACCAACTGTAAAGTATAAGAATTCAAGTCTGCATATTTTGGCGGGAAAATCAAAGCATTCCAACGGGATTCCGGAAACACGAGAGACAATAATAACTTGGCGCGCGAATTTGGTGGCTCACATAGAGTAATGCGAGCATAATTCGCATTTGAATGCGAGATTACGATACGTATTACACACCTGCGCAACATATCATGGGCACAGTAAACGGACAGTACAAAACGCTATCGGCCAGATGGAGTGCGACTACGTCGCGACGGTATTATTTTCAAAGACAATCGGCTAAAGTCAGTGAACACAATGCCACGCTCATTATTAGTTCGACATTAGCGCTCGTTTGACAACTTTGAAGTATTCATTACGTTCGCTCAAAGCGCCATCTATGCTGCGTCGATGAATTGTTGATTCTGTAATTATTCGCAATTGAATTTCGACGATGTCAATGAATTTTATACGAGATCGTTCTATTTGACTTGTGACTTCGAATTTAAAATTTATCCGGTCAAAAATCAAAAACCAGTTGGTAGCCCTGTGTGCCCGCAGGGCTACCAACAGTGTTTCTTTTTTCAGCACGTAAAATATCGTACACTACTCTAAAAAAACGCGTTTTGTGTTGGCAGCTCTGCCTATTGCTAACCTTAAAATCGTTGGCTCGTCTATTTTTATTCGCAGCCAACTTACGTTTTTTAATCTAAGGTTTGAATTGGCGGCAATTTGAATTCAGTCTGCAAGTGTTATTAACTTGTGATCATCGTTGACGGTTTTTCAACTCATGATTGCATCTTTATCAAAGTACACGATCGATTTTATTCGCTTTTTATTGAGTAGATTAATTCCTAATTGACAAGCTGGTATTGAACTGTTCGGAGGTAAAAAGGATACATTGATACTAAATGATAATAAATTTCCGGGATCAATTTTTTTCCACCAACGAAGGTAATCATCGTGACGAACAATGAATGTCTGCTGCAACGCGTGCAATTGTACTCGAAATCGGATGTCAAGTTGTAACTGAATTTTTGTTTATTTTTTCAATTTAGATAAGCACATATTTTGAATATGATATTATCAATCGTTAAACTTTGAACGCACAAATGCTCAAGTTATTTAATTTGAAAAGCGATGCATTCTACTTAGCTGCTATCTTTTGAAATATTATGTTATTCAATTGTTTGGAATCGATTAACTTACACAAAATGTCCATGGTAAAATATGACTTGCTTGATAATTCGAAAAAGACGACAAAATATGCAAGCATGTATAATCAATAATGATTATTTATATAGCCAAATGAAATAATTTGATTTCAAATATGTTTTTGTCGTGTCGTAAAATAACGAATAGAATTGCATTAACTCTGAAATTGGTGAATTTGAATTTGAATAACAAATGAGACAAAGGTTCATCGTTTCATCGCTGCGATGAAAATCTTAAAAGTATGAAACGAATGCAAATATTCTACTGTATTTAAATGATCAAAACCGTCGCGGTGGAAATTGTTATGAAATAAGTTCTTTAGCAAATAAACAAAATGGATTTCTTTTTGACTGTAAGAAGCCTCGAGGAGAAAAAGGTTTGTCTTTGAATTGTTAAATTGCTTGTTTAACAAATTGTTACGCGCTTCATTCATGTCTTGGCTTTTATTCTCTTTCCATCCGCCATCGCTATATTTTGACTCAATCGAATTCTCTTTGTTACGAAACTAAAGTGCAGCTTGTTTGCGACATGATTTACACCTTTTGTCGTTGTGTGCGCAGATAACACGGAAGCTTTTCGATTGCATACACACGAGCCGCGGATCATTGGACGAAATTAGTGCGCCCTCTATTACCGCAAAATTGAAATTCCTAGTCCAATTACGACGTTCGGAGATTATCCTTAGCCTGTTTATTAATTTCATTTTCCCGTTTCCGTTATAATAATTTCGTCCCAAACTTGTTTCAATTTTTCACGCAAAATAATCATTTTTCTCGAAACTACAATTTCTTGTTTGCCCCCGTTATTTTTGGTTATACTTTATTCCCCTTGAGTTGTAAAGTTCGAATGTACTAATGCAAAGCACAAGTTTAAATGATGAATCATGTTTGCTGTAATTTCTTTATGCAAAACGAAAAATTTATTCGAACGAATAAAAATTTTGAAGATTAAATAGGAACACCAAGATGATCTCGGGATCGATACGATCTGTGAATGCGATCTGAATACGATGTAACGAGTATGGGTATCCCGCATACGTCGAATACAAATCAGTTGCAACATGCTGAAAGAGGGTTTGTGAACGTGCATGATGCGTGTACGTGTGTTAGTCCAAGTCTGTATCAACACATTAAAAGACAACCAACTGCTAGCCACTGAAAATGGAGAAGCATTTAAACCTTGATATGTTAACCTTGTTGCCGATTGAATTATTTCATTTTAACTTGTTTTCGTTCATTCGCATTTTTACGTTATATAAAACCTTTATTACTTCTTTGCCAATCAATTTATTATAATAATTCGATCGTCACTGGATCCCCGCCAATTGCAACTGCACTTTTATCAGATTGTTTGTTGATCATAAGTTTTATCAATCAAGAAATTAATGAATACATTTTATAACCGACACTGTTGCCAAATCATCTTTCAGACTCACTTATATTTCATTTATTTCAAATTAGAATTTCCAATGTTTTGAGTTCAAGATTTTATTATGGTATAAAAAGTTGTAGAAATTCGAATTTCGAATTCGGAATTTCAATTTAGTCGAATTGAAATTAGCGAAATATTAATCCAAATTTCATAGCATTTCTAAATGACGAAACTTAAAGTAATTACATTTACATGATTTTTTCATAAAACAGACATATATAGAAATCGGTTTGGCACTCTTTTACTTCTTTTATAAATTTAGCACTCAATTTATTTTCGTATTTGAATAAATACCAGTCGCAGGAAGTAACATTTAAAATGTTATAATACGATTAAAAACTTGCACGACAGATTGCGTGACATCATTTTTTGTAATATCACAATCGAATCAAAAGTAACATAATATTATATTAATATGATTAGAACTCAACAACTGAAAATAACATTAGCAAAGAAATAATATTTGCATCAATTTTTTCTTTTCAGTTTGGTTGCTCGAAATTCTGGCTTGCGGTTGGCGAGTAAATTAACTTGTCTTTATCATTAATTTTGACAACTTAAGAAACGATTGTTTAACGTCTATACGATTAGAGAAAAACAATTTGATTAGAATATCTAGCCTTGATCTTTCACAATTTGACCGTTAAAGGTCAAAAGTATTGTTAAGTAATTTGAACTAATTCTAATTTTGCTCTAATATGAAGTCATAACGTACTTTCTTCGGTGACTGTACATCGCTTGTTACTATATATTAAACAATTTCAGCGTATAGAATTCGTGTTCCAACATCCACTACACAGAAGCGAGACATTATAAATAACTTTCAGTAACACTGCATATCCATTCGAGAACGCAACACTCGAGTACATTCAAGGAAATTATTTATACATTTGACTATTTAAATCGGCACAGTATAAAGATACCGATATAAATGTCGAATTTGTCAGAAACAAGATTTATGAATATTATATAATATTTCATAAACTTATTGTTTGAATTTCTTTTCCAAATTGAACTTGCGCTTAATCCGACGTTTAAATTTACCGCCAAAAACTTGTTAATGAATTCCTGTATTACTCCGGGGAATGTTGAGTAAATTCATTGTTATAATTGAATTGCTGGAAATTATATGAATAGTTGTGTTATTTAATTTATTTCAAGTACTTTTATTGGTTTTAACAATTACGAGAACGGTGAGTCATGGTATTAGTCAATAAATTGATTAGAGGCGGGAAAAAATATAATTTCAAAATTGACTTTGTTTTAATCGCAAATGAAATCTCGCGTTACTTTATAGGACGTTGTAAAATCATGCTATTCGTTGTGCAAATAATAAGTTACGAAACACGGTAATTGGACACTATTTAAATTTAAGCAGTTTGACAATGTTAACAATAATTTATTCCAAATTTAACGCTTCGTTTGTCTTTATTTATTTTGAATGTATTTAACTTTGTTACTTCGTTGGCAGTAGGATGCTTTCAGTAAATAACCTTTCAATTAATTTCGTGTATGAAAATTTGAATATCATGAATGCATACATGTTTTTATTTGACCGATAAAACCGCTTCATTCATATTTATCCGACTGTGGGTAAAAACGAAATGTTTAAAATTGCAGACAATATGAAATGCACGGTGATATCGAAACATGAATTAGTAGTGGGAAGTAAATGCTTTATGCGTATGTCAGGGGTAGGCTTTTTTCCGCCGACTGTTCTGAAACCCTCGGTGGAAGTCGAGAAAATCTATTGACCCTCGTCATGCGTCGACGCGCCTGCATAATCGTACTACAATTTCGCTACCAATGAGTGTCGAGATGACTGCCTACATGTGTGCAAAAGAAACAGAGATACGCGTGTCTTTGTTCACATATTTATGTACGTCCATCCACTTTAATTAAATAACTCGAATAAAATATCTGTATCTCTTATACTAGTTTCAATTATCGCAAATATGTGGCTGTGTGAAACTTCGTTTTATTGTTATCAGTGAGTTTGGATGTTTGCGTGCAGAAAACGAGTTTTAACTATACTCAAATTATATTGTATTTAATTCACCAAAAATAATTAAATAAATTGAATAAAAGAAGCAAATTAATGAACATTAGTTTTAATTGCTTTTTGTGAAATGTAAATAATCGCAAAAAGCTTATCACTTTATGATTATTATACATTTATATGTATATATTTCATTATATGCACAAATAACTTGTCTATAAATAATACAAAACACTCATACTATACTTAATATTTAGTTACTGATCATCAATAATTAATCATTAATAATTCATGTAAAATATTCAAGAAGTGATATTCATTTTCATATAAATAATATTAATATTCAATTATTTTTATTTTCCAGCATATTTGATTTCGATTCCGGATTCAAATCCAATTAAGTGAAAAGATCAATATTTCATAATCAATAATCAATATTTAACGTTTCAAATCTAGTAACTAATACTTGATGATTGATAATTAATACATAATATTTATTATTCCAAGTTTCATTTCTGATATTCAATATTGGTTATAAAAAATTTAATATTCAATTTGTAATATTACATTTCAAGTAATATGAATAAATAAAATATTATTTATCGCGTAAGGAAACTGAAGTTTATATAGTTGAATATAATGTATATATATATATATATATTTATACATATATATATAGTATGTATATATATATTTATAGGGAAAACCGACACTTTCAACCAAACGCCCCTGTCGGGACACTTGCCAAAAGCAATTTGTAAATTGTAAATCGTAAATCGCGGGTAGAGAGTCGTGTGGCCGAATATATACAGTTGACCACGCCACTGACAATGAGCTTCAATTGTTGGTCTTACTCATGCCTAAGCCTCTCACATAACCTTAATTAATGATGTGACATTCAGTATCTAGATTTTTGTTGCTGATATTCCTTCAACGGATTTTTAATTGAATCATTTCAGATTTAAGTCATCTCCGCTGCGTGATGTCAGTCGTCGTTTTTTTACTCACTCTTTATGGCTCCATAACTAATGGGAAACTAAGATCGCTCCAAAACATACCTGAAACATGAAAATAATTCTTTTTATTATTTTTTCCCCGTGTATATTTAATAGAAACAGAATAGGGAAATGTAAACAATAACAAAAACAACGGACGTAAACAATAAACAGAACAACGGATGTAAACAATAACAAAAAAGGGACGTAAACAATAACAAAAACAACGGATGTAAACAAAAATGTCAATATTGATATACATTTATTGAAAATATGGCGTGCAAAAGGTAAAATATGTAATGTGTAAATGTAATCAGTATATTACGACTTGGAATAAATCATAATAAAGATATCAGTTGAGATCAGAAAAGTAAACTATTACGTAATAAAAGTATAAACGTTAAATGTCAGCGAGAATAAATATGGAAAATGGTTTCTGGAATCTTCACTAAGTGATATTTTGCCCCGGAGTATCGTTGATTTAATAACAGATAATTGACGTATGAATTTCGAGTTATTTTTCGTACAAGAAAGCGAATAAACGTCAAGCAGTAATTTGAGCGAGATATCAATTGACCTGACTTTCTTTTGCTCTTTGCAATAATCCAATCCTGTGCTTAACTATCTATTATCCAGGCGTATGTGTAACAAAACAGAATTCCTCTCGCTGGGATGTAGTTCTGTCTTTCCCACAATCGACGAGCCAAACAAATTAGCATAAAAAGCCGCGTGGGCTCGTCGGAACGAAGGTGTCGAGGGGTAACCATGTTCGATTATTTATATCTCGAGTTTTATTCATTCGATGCAGATTTGCGAAATTAAAGTTGAGATTAAGAACAGAACATTATCCTAAATTGCAACCTCAACATTTAAATTCTTCCCGTTTCTTCATAACTGGAAATGTTCATTTCAAAATTGTAAATTGCACATTTCAATGTGAAATAAAATATTTCATTTGAATGAAACGTACGTCCAGTATTGTTTTCATCAATCATTTGCATATGCATTATTAATATACGATTATGCAAATATGAGAGCGTTGAATTATTCATAATCAACAATTAATGTTATTAATTAAATAAATTTCCGCCCCGTGTATAACTCAACTTATAGAGAAAAAAAATGGTTAAAAAAAGATAAATAGCGTAGAAGATGGGAAGAGTTAAAAACAAAAACAGTAATAGAAGCGAACAAAGGGAGACAATAAAATAAATATAGATAGAGAAAGGTAAATAGATAGTGAGGCGATCGGTGGGGATGCGCGTTGCCCTGGCAACGCGTCTCTCTCTCCGTCCTTGTCTCGCGGAGTATCGGTGTCTCTGTTCGCGCCACGCTGCCACTTGGATATTATGTATACATACGGACGAATTGCGCTTGTTAGACGCGGAGTCCATATATGACGCGCACACACAGGCGCGCAACGTTAATCGCGTCTACTCAACGCCGCGCGTCTCTCTCTGACAAAGTGAACGGCGTTGACATTGTTAGATTACAGAATCATTCCTTCGCATCCTGATCTTGAACTCGCGTTTCGCACGCATTAAAGCGTCAAAGTACAGCTCTTTGTCCTTGTTCATCGAAAATTTGCGTTTATCAAATAAATTATACGATGAAGATACGCGCTGGAAAACATGGTAAATATTTTGATTGACTGAAGGTAAGTTTAGTGTATGTTTTGATTGGCTGAACAGTTAAGTCATTTATTTTTATTGCGCGATGTTATTTTGTTATGAAAATCATTGTCTGAAACTTCGTAATTCGGATATTTATTGTTGTCATGAATTATTTATGTGTATTCATATCATAACGGACGAGTAAATAAAATCCATTTGTATTATTATTTGGATTTATATTTTTAAACATATTCTGATAAAAATTGTATTCTTGATGAGTCAAGGAGATCCAAAGAAACATGAATATCATTTTTGTCGATGTAAATGATTGAAGATGTATTTTATGTATTTATTATTGGCAAAAAAAAAATACAACACATGCGTCGTACACAATAAAACACCTACTCAAAAACTGTAATGTAAAACTACCAGAAGAGGGAATACAATTAATTTCGCAACTTTAAACGCGGCAGATTATAGTTATTAGTTTTGCAAAAGATGAATTATTTATTTGTAATTGATGTCTACAAAGTTGAGTTTGAATAAAATGATGTTGTCTTTTTTGTAGCCAAAAATTTGTTTGATTTTCTATTTTCACAGAATACCCGAAAATCCGGTACAATTTTGACTGCGAGAAATGACATCAGAGAAACTTCGTTAACAGGTTGATAATGCCAAAATCACATTTTGCAATACAAGGATTCCACTACGATTCCTTGTCTGCGTACATACATCAGTATCAAATCTACTTTGGTATCGAGTATACTATATACACCATTCGTTGCTCAATAGTTCTGTCAACGACAAACTTGTATAATTATTGCTTAATCTCCCAAGTCGAACAAATGCATTTGCCATTGCAACTACGAACTATTTCGCAACATAACCTCAAGTAGCAAAATGGTGGATAATATCTTTCCACTATTATTTATTCAATTTGAGTTCGAATGGAAAGTATACAAGAATTTTAATATTCGTTTTGATGCATTTTGACAGAACTTATTTTCATGTTTTCAGATAAATTTCATTCCCTGTTTTTCACGCAGTTAAAATTCTTCAATACATTTCTCGTGCAAAAAGGCACATTTTGCAATGTTTACACATGAACATCGTTACGTATCAATAAGCAAAAATTCATTGATGTTCAATATTTCAATAAATCTCTTTTAAATTTGATCAAGAAGAATCGTTAATATCGTCAATTATAAGTTCGCGTGATTGCAAATTAAAAAAGAAACACATAAATATCAGAATAATTAAATAATTACAATATTTTTTAAAATATAAAGTAAAACAAAAACTGATAAAGGAAATATTACAAAATTATCACGATTAATAAGCAATAATTAACTGCATAAGAAAACCGACAACTTACATGTCCTTATTAAACGTAAAGAACGACTTGAAGAAACACTCGCAGACAACTTCAATTGCTAACTGAAGTTGTCAGTTTAAATGAAAATTGATACAAATCATAAAAATCCGACAAATTTAAAACTAACAAAACTAATGGTCTGACAAATTCAAAGACAACATTACAAAACAAATTGACAAAGAAACTTTGCATTCAAAGGTTAATTCGAATCGTGACGTTCCCAATTAACTTCATAGGTAGTCGGATTCTGCAGTTCAGTCTAGTTGTTTCAATTTTTTGTTGCGTTTCTACTAACTATAGTAGCAGTAAATGTTGTCATTGAACGAATTATTATTTTTATTTAACGTGGCAATTGATGTTCCCATATTGGAAGCATAGTAAAGTGCATATTAACAAATTATAGAGGCGCAATTGGTTAGTTGATAAAAAAGGCGGGAAAACAGGGCGCCGCAATAATGAAGTCTCGAACGTCGTTATTTGTTGTTTTGTTGTGCCCGACCACACGTGGTTTTTCGAGTGATCTCAGAACAGGAAATAGAGGGCTCTCCAATGTACGGATTGTACCATTAGCATTTATATTAAATTAACGTTTCAAACTATTCATATATAATAAATTTGAAACGAAAAGGACATTTCATGCTTGTTCTTTTGATTTGAATCAATACGACTTATATGGAAGTTTACAATGATAAAGTAAATAAAAAATGGCCTTGAGTGTACTTATCTAAATAAAAACCTTATGTTTGTTTATTTTTCATTGGTAAACGAGGTTGACCTTGGATATTTATTTACATGAAATATCAATATCCAGAATAAATTATCCTTCAAATTTTGGCAGAGAAATCCGAAATGTAAACGGGACCTAATGTAATAAAACATTTTCCCGGCGGATTATTTGTTTGCTTTCGAAAGATGATTGTTTTATTTTTTGTTTCTCAAAGAGCTAATATTTCCACGATCCATTGAATCAACCTATCACGAACGAAGAATTTCAAATAATCTTTGAAAAGATATTTAGGTTGTCGGAATATAGGGTATTTCGCTCGGCTATTGATTCGTGTGACTTCGAATAAGATGCTATCCACATATACGAAACAGACTCCGTTCCGGGAAATGTAAAACACTCAACGATTTGTTATTTGTGCAAAGTGCACTTGGAAGAAAATTATTTCCCGATTATGTAAAACGCTCTATTATAATTTGCATGAAAAGCAATTTAGATTAAATTAGATTTGTGTGAAATTTATGTAAAATATTGTTAAATGCAATTTTCTTTTTAGCGAAATTTCATAGTTACGTTAAAGGATAGTTGTTAGGACTTTGAAATGCAAAAAATAAATATTTCCCAGCTACTTAAAATTGAATAACTCTTTGGCTCCATTTTCCTGGCCGTTAATTTTTTTCCAAATTCAACCAACATTAATTACATCAAATTCCCATGCGTATATATAATACGCGTGCATCCACACCGACATGGAGAACAAAACTACGCAGGGATTAATTATAAATTAATTTTTTTGTGTTAGAGGGCATGAATGAGCACGGAAATAAATGAGTTCAAATGAATTTTTAATCTTTAGAAGTTTCGTGGAAAACGTTTGCGAGCAAGAAGATTGACGATTTCATTTAATAATTCCCCTATTCGCTTTTCTCCCTCCACTTATTGCATGCTCATGTACAAAAGTGCATGCACGAATGTATGCGCAATCGCCGAATACATACGTACACCTAGAAGGTGACTCAGAAATACGTTGAATCAATCGGCCTCGAAATTCAAGGAAAATAATTACTCTGAGAGATTCTTCGGTTGAGAATATTTTACTTAATATCACATCAAAATCGGGTCCATATTTGTACAACGGCTTCATCAACATTTGCTAATCGGGTCACGTTACGCGAGATTTTTCTTTCTACTATGCAGCGAGGCAAAAAACATTTTGAAGAAACACGCTTTCTAATTAAAATTACGATTTATCGTTATTGATTCTCTCTGCATTTGAATCAACGACTTTGAAATTTGCAATTAACCGAATTTACGGGTTTTGCGTGAACATTGTGAGCTCAATTAAATAAAATCGACTTCTAGTAGTGAAATGAAAACAATTTATTGTTCTTCTATTCTGTGGAGAACAATAAAGCTCAAGATTTGGTATGAAACTTTTGTCATAATTGATATCTCCAAAAATGATGTAGTTGTACGAATATGAAATTAACTTATTATGCAATAATATTTGCTTATTTACTAAAGCAAATATTATTGCATATATGGCGGAGTCGCATTTGATCAAATTTGATAAAAGCCAATTCGATGAAAAGAATATTTCATCGTTTTGTGAAATACATCTGCAAAATTTAATTTTCAGTAATGCGTCCATTATTTTGTAGTAATACCGTGTTTTGTGAGATGTTCCCTTTTAAAATAATGACGATCACAGTCGTGTATAAATCTACAAGGCAATGTTGTCTCCCGACAAAATACACTTCTGAGCGTATTTTCCGACATTTGAAGACGCTGATGATAAGTAATTAAATATATAAATTTCAATGAAGTCACATCAACGGTGATAAAGAGATCTGTTTTGTTATCAAAATGCAGGCTGCATCTGGGCGAATCGATAAATGTTATACAGAGAAAAATGAATTGGATAAAATGGACGTTTTTATTTAAACGTCAATCTGTTACTCCTTTTTTATACAAATAGAATATTTGGTTTGCTGCTTTCGCGAGCCAAAATGGAGATTAAAAATAAAAATAGCTTCAAAAATAATATACAATCGATAATACAATAGGAACAGAGAAAAATAAGCATGGATGAAATTTAACATCCAGGGATATCCCGAGGACGAAAGGAATGGCCAAAATACGAATATCTGTATATTGGAATTAACCAATGCTCATCTAACTACGCGAGTTATGGTCACAATGTATGCATAACTATGGGCAGGGAATTTTGAGGTTATAACTGCAGAAGTGAGAAAACTATTTCAACTGATGTAAACTGCATTCTCAACTTACATAACGTAACTATTTAAATAAAAACAAGAGAATAATCTAATAATAAGATGAATATATTATCACAACAGGTTATGTAATGTTTATTAGAATAAACAAGGATTACTTTGCAATGAATTGATACCTCGGAGAAGAAAAAAGCATCGTTGGGGTTTGGCCAAGAATATTTGAATGAATGTCCAAGTTTGTTGAATTTATGATGCGTTATAATGGCCCGTGTTAGACGTATAGGCATACAATTATATGTCCGACTGTTTCCTAGATTACGTTCGAAAGTTCTCAGGAGGCGGCGACGGACTCCGCCTAATGAAAATTCTGTTGCGTAATTCACGAGCAGCAAACAAATATTCCCAATTAACATCGGATAGTAGAATTATTCAGAAAAACATCTTCGAATTTATACCGACATTTCGCGATTTGACGTCGACGTTAATTAAAATCGTATTAAAACATTTTATGCGTCCATTCGTTTAATATGTAATCATCAAGTTACGAAAAGTAAATAACCTTTTACAACAAAATAAATTGTTTTTAATTAACAGTTATTTTATAATTTCGTTATGGAACAATTTTCCAATTCGAATTTCAAATGTTATAAAAAAGGTTACATAAATGTAATTATGTTTATGTTTGTTGCACGGAGATTTGATATTTTAAAAAAGCATATTTCATTTACAGGAAATGTGTATCATTTTTGAAAACGTGTTCCCTTTCTATTACATATTGATGGTTACATAAGTTCATAATCAATATTGTAATTAATAACAAAACAGCGCCATCTGGTTTTTTTTTTTTTTTTTTAATTTATCTCTTTTTTTTGTATTACTTGATTTTTAATTAACTAATTTTACGATTACATTTTTTTCCCCAAGTTCATGTTTACTGTTTTTCTTACAGGGCTTTTTCGTTGAATTGAAAACGTTCATGCAATTTTATTCAAACGATCGGCAAACTAAAATTTGTCTAAACCACGTTACAGGAATTTGTAACAGGATATCACCGGAACTTTTGTCGGGTAACACAACCCTTTCGTACTTCCCTTCGGGCGTCATGACATATAATACGTTGCAAAAGGAAGAATAATTAATGATTTTAAATAAAATGAAGCGATAAGGAAAAAGTTACACGCGATTATCGTTCCCATACACTTTAGTAAATAAGTAAACAATCGCATCATGATCGAAGTAACGCAAACAGTGTAAATAAATAAACAAAGAAAAAGAGATAAATGAAAATAACGGTTGATGAATATTGTAACGTAAAGTAAATAGTTTATTGTTTGTCGTATTAAGTGGATGAATAATTGAATTGGACTATTGGACTGCGAGTACTTCTCAGAGTGGTATCGCAACAAAATCAATAAACATCCTCAATAAAAATGGTTATCTTCCGATAAGTTGAGTGAAAGTTGTAGAAATCGACAAATACACATAAGCGCATGTTTACGAAACAGTAATTTTAATACCTTTTGTAGATCAGGTAACAAATACATAAGATGCATTACTATTGCATCTAGTTATAATAAAAAGTTAATAACTTTGAAAGAAGGTTAGAAAAAGAGCATTTGAAAGAATTGATAAAACAGCGATGGGATTTTGTTTTGCAATTTTATTCAAATTTATTTAAATTACATTTTTTATTTGAATACAATTTGATTTAAATTCAAATACCAAATATGGGGAGATTCGAATGAAGATGGCAAGCATAAAAGTAACGATTACAAAATCTTCTTTTAATATATTTTCATTAAAATGTGACATTAATAATTACAATAACAAGTCGATTAAACTTGACTGATAATTCGTCAGATTGGCGCCATTAATGGGCATGCGCGGCAAAAACCAATATCAGAGACTTCCTACAACCACTATCTTTCTCTTTCAATTTCTCAAGTTCCCTCTCTTCTTTGCTCAGGCAACTCTTCCTCCCCCTCTGCCGCTGTTCCTCTTCCTCTCCTTCACCTTATCAACACTAAAACTTTTCTCGAAAGCGGTGCAACCAATTTTGGAGAAATACGGGGATTTTCGAACTACTTCGTTGTATCAAATCATGTCCCATAGAGGGAGCGCGAAACCTCTTCTTGAAATTCGTCGAGCTTTTGTTGTTAATTTTACAGAAAGTAAACAATAATGACCTCGCAACGACCTTTGACGTTAGTCCTTTTTTGTCATTTGTCATTGTTCCAAAAAGCATGCGTAAACAAAGAATGAGGAAAACAATGTTTACTGACAAAAATGTAAGGTAAATAACGGTGACCTTTGACTGACCTCAAATGGTTTCGAAGTAATTAAATTGAAAGTAATTACTTTATGAAGCGTAATAGGATATATTATTCTAGAGGACATAGCAGCGAATGAAAATGGAAATTCAAGTTACAAAATTCATTTTACTATAATGTGCTTTTAGGTATAAGAAAATTGCTGAAATTAATCAAATTAGTAATACGATTTTTAACATGTTTTTTTGTAATTAAAAACGAAAAGAGGTTAGTTAAGCCGACCAAATTAACCTTCATTTTCCATGTTGATAAAACTGGTTTTACAACAAATAAAGTTAAGAACAAACTTTTTTCACTAATTTTTAAAGAAATACTAAACAACGATCGAATGAAAAAAGTTTGTTTCATTATGCGATTAACAATAAACATCATTTTATCGCGTATATAGAATAAGAGTTGGCAACACTGCAGAGCATATTCATAAATAGTTTTTACTTTTTGTACGAAGCATATTACATTAAACTATTTGTCTCCCTGTTCGTATATTCATTTTTCGCCCACTCCTTCATCTTTGCAGCTTCCAAACCACCCCTGTTCAAAGCAAGGGGAGGACGAGTTTGGCTTGGAAGTGGGAGCTATGAAGCGCCCCCTACTCCCAGTTACGTACACTTTCGAATACAAATACTTGTTTGAGTGTATATGTACACACACGAGCGTGTGTTTATGTATATATTCACAAACACGAGGTCGTTTACTAAACTTGCAGTAAATGCACTCTCATAAATCGCGGATTACTCGACGAATTGTGAATATATGAATACGTGCAGAGTCCCAACCAATTTTAATTAATTGGTCTATAATTGTGGGTTTTCGTATATCCCTATATACCGTCGTACAAACTTTTGCATCGATTTCAAAAATTGGCAACATTTGAAACACGAATACATATATTCATATATATATTTAGAAAATGTCTATCCCGTATAAAATGGAATTCTCCATTTTACAGACCCAAAAGCTTTGATTTTGGAAACTGAATTAATTATCCTAATAATGCGATGATAAAATTGAGCGTAGATTATTAATTCAAATTAATAATAAAATCGTGGAGCTCTACTAAATTTTGAGATCAATAATTGAGGATATCTAATCTGTACTAAACTGCTATATAATCTTGTATATAACCTATATTCCACCTCGACCTATCCCAAACCCAACCTTAAAGACAGATTAAATTGCTGGATATAAAAAGTTATATATTATCGAACGGTTGATGGAAGGAATAAAATGGAAATTATAGAATATGAACTTTCGAGTTCATATTTAAATATGTATTTATTATTAGTACTAATATGTTTGTAAGTGTTTTTAGAGCAGATGTTGATGAAGGCAAATCAACTAGATATATATCTTATCAATAATTAGATGTGTGTTTGTATGGTGCATTAGAAGTTAGTTGGAATGATGGATTTTCCATAAAAAAAATTGTAACGGCATATTTTGAAAGACAACATTAAACTGACCTATATTACATCCATTTTCATACTTCAATCAAATCAATACTTTCAATCTCATCGTTTCTCCATTAACTTCAACATTTAATTAACCTTTGGACAAAAAATGATATGAACCAAAAGCTGAATCAAATTTTGCATCAACATATTCAATTGAATTATTCATCCCATAGCGCGCGAGGTTTCATCAATTTTGAGCCAAAATAAATCGAACTTTATATTTTAATTCTTTAATTTATTGCTTTTTCATCTTTGCAGAGATTTGAAGTTCAAAATAATTTCATTAAAAGGAAACTATATTGGAAATTCTAACGAACCGTAGCTGAAAAAAATCGAACCAAATTCTTCTAAAATAACATATAAATATTTTTCAGCGCAAATCTTATTAGTTTCCGGGTTCAAATATGAAGCGATAAAAAATTCTCTCTGGGTGATAGAATTCTTGAGGAAAAACAAAATTCGATATCAACTTTTGGAACAACATCATTTCATTAGTTACAGCAGCGATTTCGAAAATGATTGTTCGCTGATAACGTTTGTGAATTTAAATTTCAACTGCTATTAAAAGCGTAATCAAAATTTGATTAAAAAACATAAACAGTCGATTGCCCGGGAACATATTTTAATTAGAACTTAAAATGAATGTTTTATTCAAATTAGTAGTTA
The DNA here is from genome assembly GCA_022817045.1 of Psix sp. ZL-2020. Lineage (NCBI taxonomy): Eukaryota > Metazoa > Arthropoda > Insecta > Hymenoptera > Scelionidae > Psix > Psix sp. ZL-2020. The sequence goes on along the minus strand of JABFQD010000844.1, from coordinate 1,919 downwards.
TGACAAAAAATTAGCAACTCAACTTAATAATCATAAATATAATATGATTAAAAGACGAATTATTCACTTGTACGTTTGACTTTATTTTAAGGCCGTTGTGAAGTAAATTATTTAAATGGATTAACGACGTTAAGTTGGAACGATAGAATACTGTTTCCTGTTCTTCGTTACTGAATCCCAGAAGATTGAATTGCAGTTTGGAATATATTTGCAACATTATTGATCGAACGTACACATTTGTTCGCTCCGCCAAATTATCCATTTGATGTTCATTATTATTATTTTAATCTAAAAACATACTTGAATTCAAATTACCATCGTAATATTCCATTGTTTCAATGCTTTTTTTTTCAAATTAAAACACAAAATCATATTCCATTGACAATATTATGACAGAAACTTTAGATATTTCGATCAAGTTTTCGTGTTTGTTTTTAGTTTGTGTTTTATTTTGACATAAAAAGAGGTTACTTTTCCGGGCGCACATTTCGGCTGGAATATTCAAACCCGAAAGACCGAATCAGTGACAACGGAGGATTAGGTTAACAACATAAGTTGAAATTAAGTGCAGTGATTTACAAAGATCTCTCATTTCTATAAAATGATAATGTTGAAGTTTATGATTCGTGAGATACTGGTCGCACTAATGACGATAGTAGGTTTACATTAAAGACGCGTGTAATTGTAGCTCGAGCGTATTTCAGGGCCGTAATTACCATTTGGTTCCGCAAAATAGTATCTGCAATAATGGCATGAATTATGGGGTTTCTACAAAACGAGTAGACACTAGGACGTTGCTATAATTTTAAAAGAGTTTCAAAAAGTGTGCGTTTTTAAATCAATTTTCTGATGCAGATTAAAATCAATAAAATACTATTATTTCAAATTCTCTACAATATTTCATTGTAATTTGAGAGCTTATAATTATTCAATTATTTAAATTATAATATTTTCGTAAAACGCAAAATTATGCATTTTATGGCATTATTTAGAAAAGTGAATTCTGATAAAGTAATAATAATAAATAAAGATGAAAATATTTTGCACAACTTGGAATTTCTGAGTTTTAACTACGTTTTCAACATTTGTTTTCAAGTTTTTTATTTTGAAATCTCAAACATCGGAAAATGAAACTCAAAAATCAACAATTTAATATTTCAAACAAGATTTTATATATATTCGAGTCATAAATTTGTAATTTTTCGATTTTTGATCAATTTTGTTCAACGCGTTAATTTGAAATTCAGCTTTTCATTTTAATAATAATTCACAATTCACGGCTAAAATCAATACTTTTATTTTACATCAAACAATATTATTTATTTCAATACAATAAGATTGATTATTCCACATTTATAACTTGATTTCATTTTTTGATTTAATAAATTACCATGATTCAAAGTAAAATATTTCTATTTATATGCACGTTATGAACATTTTCACATAAAATATTGTCTCGTTCTTTATCATTTATAATTCATGTTTTATATTTGAGTTACTGATATTTCATTAGAATAATTCTTAATTAAACTAAAAGTACAGTTTTTTATTTTTATCCCTTAAATTATCGTACATTTCATAATTTAAATTTTTTGAATTTAAACCACTGCGTTCATTATTGATTTTGGTTTTAATTCATCAGCTTTTATTGGACAAACTTTTAATTGGTCAATATCCTTTCGTTACTGTACGATATGAATACTGATTTTATGTACTCCGTACAATAAATCTTAAACAACCCACCCTCTCCCCCCCCCACTCCCCCCCCCACCCCCCTCCCCTCCTCTTCTTTCTATTACTTATATCTCATACCACCAAAACTCATAAATACAAAAACCAATAAAAAACAAAAACACAAAAACAACAAAACAAAACAACAACACACAAAAATACACAAACAAAAAAAAACAAAAAAAACA
>JABFQD010000843.1:0-21859 GCA_022817045.1 Psix sp. ZL-2020 | reverse complement strand
TGAGGCAGCCATATTTGTTTAGGTAAGTCTTAGGCCACGCCCACTTAGTTTCTTAGTATATTAAACATATAATTTACAGCTTATTTTGAATTTCTTCTCTCTTCAATCATTCGTTCCTTGATAATAAATCCTAGAAGTACTTATCAAATATTATAGCACCATCAGAAATTTCTTGTCGGGAAGATTATTAAAAGGGAGTTATGTAAAAAAATTTGTTCTAGATTTTATGTTTATCTTTCTAAACAAAGATTTTGTTTTGAAATGAAATAGCAAATTATTTATAATTATTTTAAATTGTAAATACGCAATTTCACAATAAGTTGGTTATTCCTTTAGAGTTTCAAGATTTCTTCTCTGATAATCTATAACATTATAAAACCATAACAAAAATGTGACGGTATATGTAATATGCAAATTGTAAAAAATATTACAAAAAATGTACAAAGGAAAATTTAAAATAAGTAATTTATAAACAACATTCATAATGTCACAAATAGTCAATCTGATAAAGAAATAATAAAACTTCGAAACATCATAACAACACTGTATTTATTAGTTCCTAAATTATGGCAAATTAATTACAAAGAAAAAATTCTAAATTGAACAAATAAAGTAATTACAAATTCATACAAGATGGACAAAATGACCTTTGATGTACTCTGTCACGGGATAAAAGTCATGCAACGTTAGATAAAAAAATAGCTATGCATCATCAAATTATTACCGCAATTGAAGTTATGCAATAAATTAACGGAAAAATTAGTCGTGTTTACAGAAATGTTTATAAACTTTATCATGCAAATGTAATTCAATTAGAACGTCTGTGATTCTATCTTTACACAATTTTCTTTGTTTTACCGATCAGTTTAAAGGATAGTTGATTATTTTATAATTGAAAGAATATTCTTTTCATTATAAAATTTTTCAAGGACCAATAAAAACTTAACAGAAATTCACCTCGATATAATAAAATGTAAATTCATCTTATCGCAAAAGAGATTGAATGCAAGGAATAATAAAAAGGCTATAAAAAGTATGAACTGAGTATTTTGTGTTAACAGGATAATACAAGTAGAAAAAAAGTGTCATAAAAGTTTCCCGGAAGACCAGGTTTCATGCTGTGTAGATAAATTCCGCATGGAATAATTTATCTGTTTTTGCTTCATTTCGTTATATATATATTTTTTGTTTATCCCATAAAAACACATTGTCATGGACAAATATTCCATTTGATGAAAACAAAGCGAGGTTTATGTTTTACTTCGAGTAATGTAATTAAGAGATATAAATAGCAATGATGAGACATCTTGTGTAAAAGTCTAAATTATTTGTTGCGAAATTTTGATCTTACACGAAGCTCTGCAGAGTGCTTCTTCATTTTTCCATTTTTTATTTGTCTCTGGCTTTTTTAGTTCTCTTTTTTTTTCATTATTTGTAGCAATATTTTTTCATATTAGAACAAAAAGACGCAAGATCCTTTCCATTAAGGTACTTTAATCTGATTTCTTATTTTATAATCAAAGTCATTCTCTAAACGAGATTCACGTAAATTTAATTCAAGAAAAATCTTTGTTGAGCAGCTTTATTTTTTAAAGTGTAATAAAAGCCACGTATTTCACTTTGAAAGTTTCTATTATTTTGTTCAGTTTTTACTGAAAAAAGCGTAAAATACCATTGTGACTCAGCTTTTAGAAAACAGTTGAATGTGCCGTTTGCCGCGAGAAAGAATGTTTTTTCATAATTTTTTACACCGACAATTTTTCAATATTTTGGCAAACGTTCGACATTCAAGTTTATGAGTATTTTTCCAACACTTCAAATAACGAATTGCGTTACATAAGCAGATTCTTATACATAAATGAAGCTACTGACTTGTTTTTATGCCATTTTGTCTCTTACAATAACAATCGTCAAAATGTCGACCAGCTATTGTTGGCATTATTTTATGCCAACCTTTTTATTCAGTTTTGCCACTTTAATTGTATAAAAACCTAAACACTGTTTGGTGTGGAATAATTTTACAAATGGCAGAGTCTGTAAAACACAGGAGAAAGATTATGGTTGAAAACAAGTCCGACAACTTTATTATGATCTATACCGAAAGTAAACTTCAGTTGTGTAATTCGAAGGTATATTCTTGTAGGCTGGGAACTAAAATAGAACTACAGCGAGATATGTCCCAGTATCCTCTTACTTCGTTGTATCCTTTATTTGGTATACATATAGACCAGGCTTATTTTAACGTGACTTTAATTCGCTAACATCTAAATGTAGAGTTGTCTATTACCGTCGAAGTTTGTTTGAAATTCGACAATTGTACTGCTTGTGAAACCTTTCGAGCTTTCATTTTTTTCGCTGAAAACTTGTAAGTTTTGTGATCCCTCAGTAAACCTCAGGATTTCTCTCAGCAAATCCAAGGAAAATAAATAACAAATCACCAAATAAACAAATGTAGCCTGAATAAAAGTTGTAAAAATGTTGTTACTAAATATTGGCATTGTGCAAATTAGACTAGTGAGAGTATATTTCAAAACACACTCTTTAATAGAACATCTAAAAGTTTATTTTAATATTAATAGTAATAATTGGTATTTAGTATTAACCTAAAATGTTGCTTAGCATGTAAGACAAAAAATTAAAAATCATACATATTTTCTAGGTTCAAAAGCATAAACTTTTTTTTAATAAATCTGTAACAACTTTTGTTAATAATGCTAATATTGTTAGAATCATTAAATTTATATAATTTATTTTGGGTAATATTTTCCTTCTACTAGATTCTAAAACTATTTTACGATGAAAATTATTAGTGAAAAAAAAACAATTAGTTTTACTATTTCAACTATTTAAATGTAGATTTTATTTTTTCTACCTCGTATAAACCATGTATAGTTCTGTATATTATTCAGTTCTTACTGAATTTGATACGCAGTAAGGAAGCGTTGCTTATAATATAATAAGAGACATCTAACTTTGCAGTTTGAGAATTCTCTCATGGAGTATTCTCACAGGAACTACCTGTAAAATATCAAAAAGATTAGAATTGTAATGAAATTTGAATGAAAGATTAAAATTCGTTCAAAAAATTATTTTAAAATTTACACGTCATTCAAATGAAACGAGTTTGAAAAAAAAGTAACTTCGAATTCGAGCTTTATCGATTTAACATACGTGTATGCAGAAACGTATAGTAAATCCAGAATACAGCTAAATTGCAAATTCCTTTATACTCTACTTACTTCAAAATCTTAAAATGTTCATTGTTATTTTATATTAACTTTCGTAATACTTAAAAAAGTAAAATAACCTCAATAGTATTCAATCTTTAATGGTGTTTGATATTGTTTTTATGTATAACTCCATAAAAATGAACTGCAAGTTATAATGTGAAAGCATACTATTTATAAAAAAGAATATTGTTTAAAACAATGATAAATAATTTTACACTATGGGTTTCTTTCATTGTGTTTATTGTTCTTTTAATTTTGTTTTTCTCCTGAGTTTTGAAAAAGCAAGTTTTTTCTAATTACGTATATTGTATTTTTTTTTCTCATTAACAGAACGGCGAAGTTAGAATTAAAAGTAGGTATCACGACTGGAAGATATTTGTAGGGAATAATGGTCCCGGTAAGGTCAGATGAACCCTTCGTTAGTGGACTAGAGTGTGAAATTTCTTTCGCACAAAAAGAAAACTAAAGTACAATTTTGTAAGCAAAAATGGCATGAAGATAATTTTTATAACGAACTATAATATTTGCAATTGTTTCATGTTTAGCTTAATTTGATAGCTCTTCAAAAATTAAAAATCGTCGGAAAACAGTACCGGAGCGAAATTTTAATTATTTACACGTTTCATAATATGAACTGGCATATAATGTCATTCTGAATAGTGTTTTTGTTAAAGAAAACCAATTGTTACGTATTTATATTTTTTATCCCGGTATTACTGGTTATAATAGCTGGGCGTATTATATCGAATAAGTTATTCCAATATAATGCTCTGCCCTTTATATGTATTGGTTCATTGATTTATTTGTTTGCGATACGTATGTCGTCTGTGTGTTAACCAATGGAATAATGCGTTAATAATTTTTGTCCTTATTCAGTATATGTAAACGCTATTCAGATATCTTTATTAACGATGTTGGTTAAATATTATTGCTAACAGCGAACGTTAATATTTATTGAATAAAAATTACTCGGGTTAACACTCTGAAAGGTTGACCTAAAAACTTGATACAGATATTGTTTATGCTGAAAAAACTTTTAAAGGTTGCATTTTTGCTCATATAATCACTTTCCTATTAAACAGTTTTTTAAACATTCCTTTGTTTCAAAATAGGTCAAACTTGATAGCGAAAAATCTTTTGCTTTAATTTAGATAAAATGTAATTTTTAAGTAGGAAAAAAGTAGATGTAACTAATTCTATGTTTATGAATATATTATTTCAATTTCGATTCGCTCAGAAATATACAGTGTCTTATTAATTGTCAGCTGATAATCTGCACAGAGGTATTACCGGACATGGCAAAGGTTCAGTTAGATAGTCTACTGAGGATATATGGCGCAAGTTGTAGTAATGAAAATATTATAAAATATTGTGTGAAGAATAATAAAATTATAATTGCTATCATAAAATCATGTGTTATTAATAAATAAAAATGAACTAATTATTAATTGTGTTGTTTAAATTTAAAGGCATGTGTTGTTATTTAAATACAATATCCAGGTATAAACACATGAAATAATAAATAAGAGATTTATAGGTCATGCCCCTGCCAACAGGCATTTGGTGAAATTTGAATAAATTTTATGTAAACATGAATTCGTGTAATTTTGTCTAAAAAGAACTCATTGTGCAGAACAATTTACATAAATTGTTTCATAAAAAATGAAATAATTCCATTCATAACTTTTATGATTATTCCTTTTTGTTTGGGAACACGTTCAAAGCATAAAAAAATATTTTAGAAGTATCTTGTTTATTTTTATGGAAAATCATATAAATTCCCTTCAGTTGTATACAATTTATGTAAATCTTCCAGCATGTGTGTTGGAGTGAGTTCTCTTTACGTGAAATTTATGTGAACCGTTTACAAAATTGATGGCTATCAGGGCTATGTCATGTGTTTCCTAATTTATTAACATACAGTGTTTGCGTTCAAGCATTTCATAGCCTCTTTTTATAGTGCGATAATATTTATATGAAAGTTTCATTTGAAAGTTCAATCCACGAAAGTTAGCCTTTCTTTCAATTGAAGACGTTACTAAAATAACTCAATCACATATCGATTTGAATATACAATCGAATAATTTGATGAAATGAAAACCCTTCGGTTTTCAGATAAATGGTCTTCCATGCTTTATGTAGAGTCTCTGTCAACCCTCGTCTTTCCCATAGTTGCAGGTTTCGAGTCGTCAGTCGCAACTAATGACGTTCTTGTACACGTACCTGCCACGTAGCTGAAAGAAGAAAAAAGCGCGGAAACAGGAGCGGAAGCTTGAAAGCTCCGATCCGCGCGGGCGCAGAGGGCATCGCGCGACGTCGCGCGCGTTATTCGCCAGCAGATCAGTTCGACTCTGACGCCGCATCAGACGTAAACGCGACGTGCCAGGCGTAATTCACACCATCCTCCCCCCTTAAAAGCTTAGGAGCGAAGAACGCTATCGGAAAATCGGCCGCGTATTTTTGAACTTGTGAATTGGTACCAGAATTTAGGGCTTCCAAAACCTTTCACCGCCGTCCTGTCAAGAAATCGCGGTCGTTTCGATTTCTCGGAATTTTTCGGGAAAGTTTGGTGACCGGGGTGCATAGTGAGTCTTTGAAGGACTGCAGAAAAGATGGCCTCCACGGTGTCCGCGAAATTGTTTCTGCCGGTGGTACTAGCAAGCCTTATCTTTTTCGTTGGTGAGTTTTCAAAACAAGGGGAGTGTCAAAAAAAAAGGGGGGGGGGAGGTTCAGAGAGTTTGATTGGAAAAGGGTGCGAATTGGAGCACAGACTTGGTCTCAAATCTGAAGACTGATCGATGGCTTCAGGGTGTCGGGATAATTACATCGGCATAGTTTTGCGATTGAGGAACAAGAACTAAATATCTTCAGCCCCTTCAACCGCAATATAACAATCAGTACCAACATTTCTGAAACCGTTGAAATTCTCACAAATCTGCTGGAATTTGCACTAATTCGAAGCTTTGTTTTGACTAGGCGATAATGAGAATTGTTCATTTAAAAACTGGTAGATACATGCTATTATCTTGACTGCAGGAGGGCCCTGATTTTCAAGATAAATAAAACTAGGAGAGTTAGTTTGAACACAGGGTACTATTTACTCGGTCGAAATAGCTGTTTAAATGGTTGTCTCAACTTCTACGTTCCTAGTTGTTTAATAGTTTCCGGTGCCTGAACTATTAGTGACTGCGTTAATGCATACGTAAGCTATTTGGACAAATTTTCGAAACAAAAGCTATTGTCCCGAAAGAACTAGAACATTGATGTTTTTATCAATCAAGAACCAAAAAACTGTTTTCGTACTTACCGGATGGTTTCTTCATCAAAGTACCTAGAAATGTTGGTTGCGATTTTTGTCTTGTACCACATGAAGTACCACATTTCAATTTCATATTGCTAGCAAATTACTTTTCTTTTAGTAGACTCTTCTAAGTTTTAGTAACTTTTTCTAAGTTTTCATCCAAGTCCATTTTCTTGAGATTTTCCATCAGGTTTTCTGGCACCAATTACTCAAAAATATCGCTCCAACTGTGACGGTCCTTACTGGCCAATATATCAGGAAAGAAATCAGGGCATTTTGGTCCAAAAAATCACACTTTTCTTTCATTTAAATTCTGAAAAATATCTTCCTTAAAGAAAATCTGTAAAAAATGATTTCCTGTCATAAATGAAATATAATCGTTACCAAAAATTCCGATTAAACAATAATCTTCATTTAAACATTGTTTTTACGGACAATTACAGTTGTTCTTTATTCGACGAGAAAGAGGCGAGGTAGTGTAAAATGAGAATATGACGAGTTTCTCAAGAGATCGGCATAGAATGTTCGGAAGTTTAAATTGCCTTATGTTCAATAGGATTAACTCAGGTTAAAACCATAAAGTTTTTCACTTCGGATTCAATTACTGAAGCATCGTATGTTTTCCCTCGCGTGGACGAATCGCTGTTATAGTTGCGCCTAGATTTGAGTTTTGTGAGGTCACTCCATACACTTAATAACTACATTTATCTGCTAAATCATACAGTTGAAAGGATCGCGTTGCAATTGCTTTAATTTTGACACACGAGAATAAGAAATAATTGGTCAGAAGGAGAGTTGAGGCGAAAATTGGATTATATACTGGAACACAACCTGAAAGACAAATGGTTCGCTTATTTTGAAACTCGCGCTGGCAGAGAGAGGTTTCGCCAAAATTCCGAGGAGCACATCCGCTAAAGAATTTAGTCAAAAATTAGCTTTGCGGGGTCTTGTTCAAAGTATAATGGTATCGCAGGAACAGAAAAACGCGCCCGGAATGTTTAGTGCTTTTGTGTGTAAACAAAGTGAAGTGTTGTTATCAATTTTCTTTACCCATTTTATTTGTCCTTTTTCCTCCGCATCTAGTAGAAAATCGAGTTCACATTTTGTAGTGGCGTTATCGAATGAATTTAGTAAAATAGAATCTCGTTACACTTGATAGAAATAATTCAGTTTTGAGAGAATGATGCAAAGTTAGAGTCGTCGTTTATGTAATTAGATTTCATGCGATTAAAGCGCTCTCTGTTAAAAAGCACTAAATTTGTTTTATCTCGTTTTTTTTTAAGGAGGCAGATACTTTTTTTCGCGCGAAATTCACGGTGAATAGAACGAATGTTGATGTAGAAAATATTTATGGAATAATCCTGCGAAGAAAAATAAAGCTGGTACGATAATAATGGATCTTCGTTATTATTCATGAATTCATATATTTGTAAAAGACAATGTTGTTGGAAAATATATTTCAATTTGGTTACGAATAGGTGAACATCATCAGTCCCATGTTTGTTGTGATATTATCGTTGCAGATATTTCTATCTAACTTGTAGAAGTTGGATATAATTTTCGGAGGTCCGTAAAACAGGCTGTAAAATACATCCCTGGTAGCAAGATATTACGATTTGAGTTGCTCTCGCGAACAAAGTTTCGGTGTTGCAAATATAGTTGCAATTATATAACTGCGAGGTTTGTTGTTAATAAACTTCCGGTGAAGACAATAGCTTAAAGTTCTGGACGACGAATTCCGTATATTGCGCACAGCCAATCAACATTTCAGTCACTGTTATTTTCACTGTGAATTGAAGCAAAATAAATAATTCTGCGCTGTTTTTTAAATTAGTGCAAACAATAAATTTCAAAAACGATCGATGCGTATTATTGTAATTACAATTATTTAAATCATTCCAATTCATATTCAAACATTCTGAAAGATTTTTCTGATCAATGCCAATTAATTCCTTAAATAGTGCAAACATAAATTTTTATTCGAGCAAATAATTCGCTGGAAAACCATAATTAATATTATTCTGTTTTTTGGCTATTGATTTTGCTCATTTTCAAATGAATAGATTGAGTTTGTTAATAAACAAAGAAGTTGGAGATATTAATTTTTGATTTGTAGTTTCTGCTAATGTGTTTTGTAGTGTACAATGTATGAACTTTTTTCGCTATACAATGAGGGATCATATAGAAGTGAAAACAGTGTTAAATTTATCGAGTAAGAAATTAGGAGGATAAAAAATATGTGCTCAAAGTGCATTTTTGCTGAATCTTTTTCTGCTGTCACAGATATCACAAAAGATTAAAAATATTTTGGAAATCAGGTCGTAAATGTGTTTTGGCGACTATAACTTTTGACTTGTCGACGGCAAAGAAATCGTTTCAAGCAGCGGCAAAAAAAGTTCACGAGCGCTCATCTGTGCGCTTGGTTTTTACTTCTAGATGTCGATTCTGTTTATTATCACACACGACCTTGTTTTTGGATTAAAACATGGCAGTTTGTGCTGGTCGCGAAACAAAGATATGGCAATGGAACATTTTCGAGCGGTTTCATTTTTGCAACTTTAGTTTCAATGACATATCGTCTTTGAATTTGTTTTTCAAAAAGATCGCAAAAAGAATGTTCGACTTGAAAAAGTTATGATATCTCGTGACTCGGTGTTGTTAAAAATTAATTAACTATTGTTCGAGTTGTTTTTTTCCATCTGCCGTCTTATTTCGACTGAAATCGATGTACAATGTGGTTAATTTATGATTCAGTTACGATGATAAATCACTTTTATCTCATGCTGACGTCGATTACGTCAGCCGAATTGTTCGAACTTTGCCAAAGCGTGCGAACGGCAAAGTCTATGAAAAAGACTCGGGGCAATTATTCAAAATACTTTCATAAAAAGTTCCGAACAATTTTTTAGCCTGAAAATTATTTGTATTTGTGTACGGACGTATTATAAATTTCAAAAGTTTGCCCGCTGAAAATTTAAATCATTCAGACGTCGTTACTTGAAAATTGACCTGTCTTGAGGATTATTTATTTCCTTGCACCGATAATTTAAGTTAACAAAATTTAGTAAGCTGTATGGTTTTATTACCGCTGCAAATATTTAACTCAAATATGCGTATAACTTTGATCAAACATTCTAAAAGATGGCGTCAAACTTCACGGCAAGTGTTGTAATTTTGTGTTGAATTTTTCGGCAAAAAAAGAAATAAAAAAGGCAAAAGAAACTGAGTGCTAACTTCAAAATTACATTATATCCTTTAGACGTTTGCGAGATCCAGATTTTGCGAGTTTCTCCCCGCTTGCCGAACGGACTTAAAGTTTAATCAAAGTTTTATCTATTGCTTCGACTATTTTTCACGTGTATTATCGTAATCTCACGATACATACTTTGAGAAAGTGTAAAAGTTAAGCTTTATTACTTTACTACTCAAATCCGGTACAAATAAAAATTAGTTTTTGCCCGGATCGTCAATTTTTCGAACTGCAATTCAAAAATAATCGTTCTGTGAAACTTTTTTGTTTTGCACCAGCCACGGCATTAATTTTTGTCTTCACAAATTATGACCTCTCCTTAGTAATACCTATATTTCATACAAGCCATTAATAAACGCTTAACAGCTCGGGCCACATTTTGAACGTAGCGCAGTGTTTGACTTGAACGAAATCCTCATGAAATTTATACTTTAATGAAAAATTGCAAAAATACTTTGATCGTTGAAAACATAAGCTAAAATACAATTTTAGATTGATTTAAATACACTTCAAGAAATTCGCATTTCAGTTATAATTTTATTTACTTTTCTTTTTAAGCTACACCTAAAAAGAAGATTGTACATTAATATTACAACACTCGTCTTATTACTTTACATCTTTCTAATGACGTGCGAAAAGATTATTCATTTGGCTCAATCTTATTTGTAAATTGCTCAAACTTCAATTAATATTTAAAACTTGTTTCTTTGAAGTTAGTCGAAAATTTTGACGAGTCTAAATTCGATTCTGAAACGAGCAATGTGGAGATTAAATTGATATATTGGAGTTCGATATACAAACGTTCGTCGTAATGGTGTACTTCAGATTATTATCTAGTTGCACTTATGGTAGAAACTCGATAATCAATGTTAGCTATGAAATCGTGTAATTTATGGCCGCTCAGATCGGCGCTCTGTTATGCATATCATAAAGGTCGTAGAATATTACATATGTGCTACATCCATGAATTCTCACTTCGGTTATCTCGATTTATAAACTCGCACGTTAGACGATTCGTTAGTTGTATCGACGCGTTAAATGAAACGAAACAAAGAGTTACGCGCTTTTCATCTGCTGAGCTCATCAGGTAACAAAAAACAGTGGATTCATCGTCATCTCGCGATTCGTAAGATATTCATATCTTTTCGTGTATGAATCGAAACTCGAATTACGTCGTTTTATTATGCATCCCAGCACTTTTGCACTTTTTTATTCACTACCATAAAACGACCTGTCAAGTATGTTCGCAATTCGAAACTTTTTCAGAACGATCAACACACTAGTGCCCCCTAGCGGTTTATTTCTCCGCGTCGACTTTAGTAGGAACGAAATTTTGCACGATTAAGTGGGTCACGTCATTCTGACGAAAAAGTTTTTTATACGAAACTGGCTAAAAACTAAACGGGGAATTTCTCCTTTAATTTTTAACTACAACTTTCGTTGTCGTCAATTAATTCATATTTTTTATAGTATATTTTAGAACGCTTATACGATTGGTGTTTTTCGATGAGCATGAAAATTGTTTGCGTTTAATTTATGAAAAATCTTGAGATTAGATTTTTGTGTCAAAATGACTTATTTGAAGTCAGAAATATCTTGCCAGATTAAGCGTCGGCACTTAATGAAGTATAAATTACACTCTTGAAGAGAAAAAGTTTGATTGTTTTAATGTTCGATTTTCTTCGGTAAGCAAAGAAATGGCTGACATTTTTGTCCGAAGCACAAGTTGAGTCTATCAGTGAGGAAAGTCCATCGTGAGGAAAATCTTTTTGATATTGCAGTAACACCTAAATCTTTTTCGATAAATGGAAAAAGAAAGACAATTGGGATTAGAGAATGTCCTAGTTTACAATATTGCAATTCATTGTATTGTAACTAAATAAGACTTACCATGACAAGTAACACAAATGACATTTATTTAGTATTTATTAATTATCAAAATTTAACTGATAACTAATCCTAAATGAACAATGCAATCATAGATAAACTCAAAAGCAATATTGCACAACTCGTAATTTGGCGAAAATTGTCATTCACCAAATAACAGTATTTTGAGTCTGAGTTTGAGTTATCTATTTAATTAACTATTGTTTATTCAAAAGCCAAAATATTGTGGCTAGTTTAATAAATTAATTAAACTTCAAGGTTAATAAGAATTTTTAAAAGCACCATTCGAAAAATAAATTTTATTGATTTGTTTTTATTTAGCAGAATTTAAATATTCAATTTTTTCAATGTTGAAATAATTTAAACTTATCTCACAATAAAAATTAAGTCATACGCCAACATGTTGTATGGTTTAATATTTTTTAAGTTTTTTAAAGAAAATAGAATTCAATTTTTTTAAAACGTAATATTAACTCAAACTTATTTCTTTTAACTGTTTTAAATCAGTAATACAAATGAAACATGGTTTATAATAATTTTAAAAGTTAAAATTTATTTCAGTGCAAAAATTTCTGAATAAGCAAAATACATTTTACTTTTTAATTAAAGAATCACGCAATTGTTTGTACAACCAATTTTGTTTCAACTTGCTAAAAAACATAACTTTTGTTTAAATTAATTCAATAATAAATTAGTTGGTTGCAACAATTTATATCCACACCTTATAGAGTCATAATTTTTAACTGACAACTAATAATGAAATTGCGCAAATTTACGTAAAGTAAAATTGGTGAAATTCTTTCTGACAAAGAAAACTTGGTTAAATGAATTATATAATTAGTATGATGTAATCAAACTTTTTGAATCAAAATGTACATTAAAGATTGTATTAATTTAAATGTCGAAACAACTATGCTAGGACTTCTGCAGGAAACGGCCGAAACGTTCAAGTGTATCCGAAAAAACGTTGTGAATTTTAATCCAATATCAAATCACGGGAAAATCCGTAATAATGTAATTTAAATTCGTAAGCACAAAAAAATCGTTACACTGCTCTTTGGGCTTTCGTCGTTTCTTAATCCTCACATTTGCTCACAAGAAAAAGTTTATTTTTCCCTCCGCGATATTATTTTCCACTTTCAACGTGCACAATTACGTCATTTCTTAGTCGTTCGTTTGTGTTTTGCGCGACGATGTTGAATGTTTATCTTCGTGCTTGTTTGTAAACATTGGTGCTATCTTTTTCTGAATATAATAAACACCGAAGCATAGCCAGACGAAAAACACGACGATTTCGATGTTGACTTATTCTTTTTTTGCATCGTAGAACATTTTTTATCTGTTAAATTGAAATCCTAATTGCATAGACTTGATGTACCAGCGGTAGTTCTGGCGATCAGTTTTACATTGCATAAAAGAAGGCCGAATATGACAGCAATTTAAGAATCTTATAAATCATGTTCAACGAAACGTGAAAATGGCTTGATTATGGTCATACGTTTTGCGAAATGTTGGACTTGAAGTGATGTAATTTGAAATTTAGTCAGTCGTGACGGCTGACGCGAAAGTTTATTTGGTAGTTTAACTTTAGTGTTTTTATATACCGTTTGAAAGTTTGGTTCTGCCCACCCGAAAGGAATAAAAAAGAACAATAGACGACACGTCACAAAGTTTCATTCGGAAACACGATTTTTTATTAATCTGAGCACCGACTTTAGAATTAAAATAAGATAATTTTCCTCCACGTTGAAATTTATTTCATTAAATTATGTAAACAGAAATGAAGGACAAACTAATAACAAAAATAAAAAACAAACTAACTTGTTGTCAAACAGTGAAACGTTTGACCTCATTGTTTACTTATTTACGCCTTTTATCTTTGATGTTTATGCTTCCTTTTCTTTATTTACGTTTTTGTTTTCATTGTATATATTCACACGTTTTCTTTTTATTTTTCGTGTCATTCTTTTCTGCGATTGTTTTTCTTGCTATATATCAACCACTTTTTTGAAAACATGATTCTTCTGAATGATTTATTAGTTTTAATCGGTATTCCCACGTTGCTGAGAAATTCGATAATTTTATTTTACGATTGGTTTTGATGCGTCTTACAACTTCGGTGTATGACTAGGACGCCCTATATGAAGTTAGTTCACTTGCGATGAATTTGGCGATTCACACCGATACGCGAGCTTGAATTTCAATTTAATATGCCGTTCAGGACTTTCCAATTGATTGGCCAATCGACGGCTTTTATACAGAGCAACTAAGGAAAAGTCGAATTAACAAATCATAAGAAGCACCGACGCAGAATCTGAAAAAGATTTAATTGTCTTTTGGAATGTCAAAAGTTTTTATGGTGCTTATGCATGTTTGATTTCCTTATCGGTTTTAGATAGTGGATAAAAAAGTTGAATATAAAATTGAAAAATCCATTAAATTGTAACTATAGAAATAAAGCATTCATTAGATAATCTTTCTTGAATAATGATAGCTAATGTGTATATCGAGTATCTAATAAAATTATCATACACTATGTAGTATCATTTATTTTATTTCAACAATTCACTACATGAAGAGTCTATTACGACGGTTATATTGTATATACAAATATGCGCAAAAACGAAATACGAAAAAAGATTTTTGAACAGTTTTTCAATCGTTTTTTGTTCAATTATGCACCCATCAAAGCGACATTTTAGTTCGAAAAACGAGTAAAATAACAATGAAATTCAATAGAGACAAAATGATTGATAAATAACAGTCCTAGTGCGAAAAAATTTCGACAAATGAACTGTGATCACATATTAATAATTGCCTTCCGGCTATTGTAAACAAAAAGTTGTTATGTAATTGAATGAAGCAATCAGCACGGACATGTTTACATTTCTGATGCGTAAAATATTATCACTTGCACGCAAACTTTTATGCTGTATGAGGGACAGTGCTTCGTGCTTTGTTTCGTTAAATTAGAGATATTATGTTATGAAATACTCAGCATAACATTCGCATACGTTTTTCGTCGGCATGTCAAACCTCTGCGGATACATCAAATAGCTTTAAACGTAGCACTAAAAGTTTACTTTCGACGAAGACTTTAAAATTCCGGTAAATCGAAAAAAGAAATGTTATAAAAATATTTTGTATAATAGATCAAAGTACACAACGTCATTTTTGAAATATATTGTAGTTTTGGAGAAAATAAGATACATTCTTTTCATTGTATACATACATTTCTATACAAATTATCTTGCTTTTTAAAGAAAAACATAATTAGCATGAAATTTTATATAATTGTTTTTATATAACTTTTTAATAACACTTCATTAGAAAGTGACTTGTTTCTGCATTGTTTTGTGTGTAAAAAGTAATCATTTTTAGTAAATAGTTCAGAAAGTACTTTCTGTACTGTTCATTGAAAGTGTCGCCAAAAACTGCACTGAAACCAATGCTCTAATCATTTTTTTGCTAGTTCAAAATAGTATATTATGCAACAAGGAAACAAATAACTTTTTACGCATTTGTCACCTGAGACGAGAAGTGTCACCTGAGACGTGATTAAGTGCTGCTGAAGGTAGTCCGAGATAAGGTCGAGGGTACCACTTTACCCAAAGGGGAAAAAACTATTTGCTCTCATGGTGCACACGATATTTTTTATTACAAGTGCAAGTAAAAGAACTAAGAAAGAGGGAGTAAAACTAGATTCTACTCCTGCGAGGAAATAAAATACGTGTTTCACTTCCTGGAAAGTATATTTACTCCCGAGGGAGTAAAAACTTGTTTTACTCCCACTTCGGAGGGAGTAAATCTATCCTTTAAACGATCATGACGCACTCGCGTAAAAACGAAAAATATCCACACTTGTATAAAAATATACTATTGCTACATATATGAATTTTTCAAAACTGACCAAATTATAACAAATATAATAAAAATCCTTGCACATCATT
Source organism: Psix sp. ZL-2020 (assembly GCA_022817045.1). NCBI lineage: Eukaryota > Metazoa > Arthropoda > Insecta > Hymenoptera > Scelionidae > Psix > Psix sp. ZL-2020. Next base: position 6,241 of record JABFQD010000843.1, on the reverse strand, counting down.
AAATGCAACTCGGCCTTCAAAAATAAACAAATGTAATATTTGTTTACAAATTCTTTCAAATGTTTTGTGTGGAAATATTAAATTACTTACATTCAAATTTTTTAAATAAAAACAGGATTTTAAAATTATATGGCTCAAAAAGTACAACTAAGACGTTACTTGCAAACTATATTAATATTTTTTCAATGATTAAAACTAATAAGATAATTTTGCAAAAATAATATGTGTTATTTATTTATATGTGCGTTAATTAAATTTAAATTAAAAATTTTATTAAATTTTATTGAATTAATTTAGTTGTGTTATTATGATTGAATTTTATTATCGTAAATAATTCGAAACATATTTGTTATTTAATCTGTATTTAACATCGTTTTCAAGATAGTCGTTAAATTATAATTCAAGAATTATGTCTCAGTTAGTTACATATAATAATAAATCTCAGGTATTTTTACGTGTGATCGTAAATATTCAGCATGACTCTACGACCTGTTATTTTTCTTACCCATTTTTCTCAATCTAAGATTAAATAATTTTTGCATTAAAATATTTTGATTTATGTTATTCAAAGTTGCGATATTTTTACGAACATTATTAAAATATTTCACGTAAGATTAAGGAGGAATGGATAAAAATAGTAATATTTAAAAAAAAAAAACAAGTTTTTTTAACTGAAAATTTGTTCAAATTTAATTCACCAGAGATCACATCAACTAAATTTTAGCCATCGGTGGTACAGAGAAAATTTGTGATACATACTTTATGGAAGGTACTGCATGCGCTGTTGCCACGCTGTGACTTCCAGAAAGTTTTAAAACGGTGTATAGTTTAACAAGCATTAAAAACCTTGAGATTCAACTCTTTTCAAACACGACGTTTAACTTTCAACCACAGCTAAGCAAAATTAAATTATATCAAGATGAGATGTCACTGACAGATGATAAGTGACAACACTGTACGAAAAATTGTTACTCGATGATTGAACATTTCGTGACAGTTTTTATGAAGTTAGGTCTTTTCGAATTTTTTTCTCAAACTATCAATTTCAATACCACAAAAGTACTTACACATAGTTTCAAATTACAAGAAAACATATATAAATTAAATTTATCACTTCAAAGTTTTTCCATAAAATATATTGATGGTGCGACCGTCGAATTAATTAAATTTTCAATTAATTACTGAAAAATCATTTTATTCGAAATATAATAATTGAACGGTTAATTAACCAATTAATTTTTTCTTATAGTACAACTAAATTACATAGATTTTTGAATATCACTTATGTCGTGAAAACATATATTCTACATTAACTATAATAGCAAATCTCCGATACAAGATGCTGTTAGTTTGTTGTGTATCATGTGTATCCGTGAGGTTGTGCTAATGAGTAAAATTGCTCGAGTTCGGTTTATGCTTTGATTATTATATCCCTAAACTTACATCGTGATTTCACGTAACACAAATCTTGTCGTTTCACTAATGTGCAAGCGTTCTCTTTCAATCGATAAATATCATAAAAACTGTATTCGAACATCACCGTTTCTATTGATATTATTGATAATTAAATAAATTTTAAATTTTCATACTAAAAACTCGATCTTTCTTCTAAACTCTTAATTTGCGTTTCTAAATTTGAATATAATTTTTTTATACCACGTAGAGAATATTTTCCAACAAAAACTCGCTTTTTAAAAACTACAACTGAACAACTAAAAACCCCGTTTTCGTTTGCCTGAGAATTATTTTTAGCAACTGATTAGATCAAATAATTGGATTAGATTTTAAAGATTGAAAAACCAAAAACTTCAAACTCATAGGCTCAAATTTTGATACATAAGGTCAAAACTTTCCAACTTTTGTGAACATTATTGCTTTTTCGAATTCATCGTCTTTGAATAACTTTCTTCATCAAAATCGGTTACCAAAGTTTGATCTTATTTCGCGTGTCTGAATCATCTATCGAGTTTTCGAAGTATATACAATTTGTTAATGTTAGTTCTTGTATTCAGTTTCTAATGGCTCGCGCCTCATCGAATTATTCGCCTGCCAATCGACTCTCCGAATGTTTGATTATTGCTGTAATAAGATAATTGCAATTCAAATTTCAGATTTGCCAGAAATAAACGTACGAGTGAAACGCCCGCGAAAGTTTGACTTTTTCAAACTGCAACTTCCGGAATTATAAATGAATAACATTTGCAAACGAATTGATCGCATTAATCATTGTTTAATTCCACCAGCAACGAGCCTGCGAGTGAAAGACAGCCGACATTTTCTTCAGGGTTTCTCGTCATTTTGCAGCGTCAAGTGAAATTAACTTTTTGCGAGACAAACGTCGTTTACCACTTGCTCAAGTTTACGATATATGCTTTGTTTTCCAGAATATGGAGCGCCTGTCTAAATTTCCCACAACGCGATCAATTACCCTCAAGCAGCTTTAACGTGAACCATTTTCATTTGACATTCGAGCGTATTTTAAGAGCCGACCAATTTTACGCCGGAATTCTTCGATGAATCGGGACGAAGAAATTTCTTTGTCCACGACAACAAGGTTTCATTTCACGTCGACCTGGCAATGCAATTTCAAAAGCTTTCGTCATTTTCACGCGATAAATTTATGCCTTGTATAGCATAAACAGTCTTCGTGCTATTATTTTTCTGTTTTATTTTAATGTTTGTATATATATTAGTAATAGTAAATCAAACGTGAGAAAATAATGATTACTTTTATCGTTCATTTCAAGCTTCGTTATGTGGATGAAAAATAAATTTGCTTAAAACGACATTCGCAAGGATTTAATAATTAACTGTTTGTAGCTTTTTATTCAACATTTATTGTAACGTTATTTTATTTTAACAGAAATTATTCAAGGAAATAATATATAAATATAGCGTTTTTTAAAGTTCCAAACAGCTTATGTAAGGTGTTTATGCTATCTTCTATCTGCATTTATCGATTTTATACAGGATCATATACGACGAAAGAAGTTTAATTTAAGTTAAAGCAATATTTTGAACATTTTCTAACTGCTCGGTAAACTGATAATAACGTTATCATTTTCAAAAATGTTTTGAAGAGTCCAAAATTGCAGTTTCGAATAAAAGTAGCTTATCAATTTATTTCGAAATATCATCAAAGATTGATACTCGTTTTCATTTGCGCGAGAATCTTTATTAATCTTTTTACTGATTTCTGAGCGAAAACTAAATGTTTCATCGGTTTATCCAAGGTTTGATTATTTAAATCTAACCTTTTATCTGGCTATAAATAGTTGCGACTTATAATTCTAAATCTTTCGTTACAGATTGAATGTTTCAAGTTATGAATTATAAAGATCATCATTTTTTTATATTTATTGATTATCAATTTGCATACTTTTCTTCAATTATATAATCACGTTGTTGACTATCTGATCATTTCATAATATTATCATAAATAATAATCACAATTAATGATACAATCTTTAAATATCACTATAAAAAATATTAATAGTAAATTACTATAATCTTCATGGTAAATTAAGAGATTCTTAATTTGAGTAATTCTTATTTTACAACCGTTAAATTTCAATTATTAAATAATGAACTGAATATAATTTATTTTGTCTCGTCGGTTCCTTTTCTTGACAAAAAAAGAGAAACAAAAATAATATGTAAATTAACCGTATAACAAGTAAAGATAACACGATTTAAAGAACTAAGTAAAATGGAAACGTGGCTTGTTACAGTTAAACGTTTGATTAGAATTCCAAAGCAGAGAGGATACATAAATCATTGCATTGAATGGACGTGCTCGATAAATTCGTTAAATTTGCGCGTTCTTCGAGTCAAGCCGATGGTTGTAAGGAATCGAGACGGAAGTGGGTTCAGCGTTCGGAAAATTTACGGAGTTCGAGATGAACTCGAACGTAATTTATGTGGACCAACCGAAACGCTCCGACCTCAAGGATACCCCGAGGAACCATAAACAATTAACACCTGTCGCATAATGTCGCGAACAATTGCGCACAATTGCTAATAACAATTATACAGCGCTTATAAACGCGTAACCTTCAAGTGGAGTGTGAAAGACATCAGAACATGTAATAAAGCTAATTTTCTCGAACTTAAGTTGAGCCCAAGTTTTGGCCCAGATAAGCCAGCAGATAATTATTTATTAAGACTCGGTTTGATTTTAATAAAGATTTATTACAGCATGTGAAGCTTCTTTCTAACGATAAGGGCTATCATGTCCTTATCCAAGAACCTCTGAACAATAGGCGAGGGGCATTTGCTTACGAAAAATGTAACTATTAATATCCTTCACAAAAACTACTTCGCGTGTGCCATTTTTTCCACGAACCACATTTTCCACACTTGTTAATTAACGTTATTAGTTTCCTACACAATAAAGATAAAGTCGAATAATTTTTGCCAGCTCCAGCTTCTTGCTTATTTTCTATCAAATATTGTCTTTACTAACACACGATGTTTTGTACATTACTTTTTGGCAGCTGTTCACTTTTTATTGTACGATGTTAATAACGAGTAGTAGGGGTGGGGAATAGATGGATATCAATATTTGGCGGAAAGCTGCATACGACGAAGAATCGGAAAATTTGTTCGAGTTCCTATTCGCGGATGCATTTTATAACAACGCGTATGACTGTCTATATTTAGTCATGACAAAGTGGTCGCTGTACGATAATCCCATCTTTACGTGGTCATTACTTTTTCCGAGTTTTGCTTCTTCTTCATTTTCTTTGTTGCGGGAATAAAGTCGGAAAGTAATGTAGATATTCCTTGACGAACTTTTCTGTAATATATGACATTCCTGCTTTGGACTTCTTTCTTTGAACGCAACGTATTTTTGCAAATAGATGTTGCTGCAGAAATGAAAATTATTATTCACCTTGCAATCAAGATTATCGGAGGAATTTTGTAGAATAGATAATAATATTTCTGCGCAATATTGATTTATGTTCAGAACTTTGCCATCTGTGATGATACTAAACAAACTAATAACTTTTTTTGTACCAAAGTTGGATATTTCTTGAGATAAAATTGAAATCTTGTAATAGACGAGGCATTATCTTTTGATATATTTTTCTGCAAGTTGTAATATATCATTCGCTCTGATTCTATATCATGATGTACGAGCACAGTGCCGTATCAAAATACATTTTATTCTATCGAGAGTCATAAGTAAACATTCACGAATTTAAGAGTTTAATCCGATTTTCATTTGTTCAAATCGAACTAACGAAAGTGGTAAATTTAATATTTAATAGTCTGGTTATAAAATTAATATCTTAAAACACGTTCAAAGTTTTGAAAAGTTCTGCTCCTTCAATAAATTTCCCGGTTTTTCTTCTTCAATTTAAAATTTATCATAATTATCAGCATTAAAGAATATATGAAAAAATAGAATCAAATTATGATTATACATGTTTGAAACAGTGTATTTTATATAAAAATATTTTTATGTATCATTCTGATGACTCTTATTATTTGATGATCTTAACTTGATCATTGTCTAATATTCTTATAGATCAGTAAGATCAGATTATAATTTTACAGCATTGAATTTTTAATGGATTATGTTTCTTTGTAAAATATCATCATCATCATAGATTGATTGATCAATTAGTGATCAAGAGTGATCTCATAAGGTTTTTTATAATGATAACAAAATAAAGTCATGTGTTTATCGTCAAATGATCATTATAAGATCAGGTTTGATAAAAATTGGATAGATCTTCTGAAATCCTGATCATTTTATGGTCAAAATATGGCATCAAAATATGATCAAACTGAGATCTTTAAATGAACAGTATTTTTCACATAAAATTTGATTATCAAAAACGCAGTAGTATGACAATTCAATCACTAATTATCAATCAATTATCAAAAAGAGATAAAAAGTCAAACAATATTTATAAGATATTTATAATGATCAAGTAACAAGATCACGTCATAACATAACATAAGAGAAATAACATTGGATAATTACTTGATAATGATTTTGAGATCATTATTAAACTTTTATTGAATAACATCCCGTAATGATTATTTGATAATTACGATGATCATAGTAAAAATATAATGATCTTATGATATTTCAATCATTACTTGATAAATTAGTAATATAAAATAATCTTACAATGTGTTTTATAATAATAATGGAAAAAGATCAAAAAAGATTCTTAGGATAATCAAATCATTACTGAATAAATTAGTAATGAAAAAATGATCTCAG
>JABFQD010000842.1:0-21864 GCA_022817045.1 Psix sp. ZL-2020 | reverse complement strand
TAATTAAAGCAAATACACATATTGAGGTTATTAAGACAGAAACAAATTACGAATTATATTAAATACGAACAAATATTTTATTTATCTAAATAGAATAAATTAAATATTACTACGTATTAAAGTATATTAAATAGGCTAATATACTTATCAGGAAATAATTGCTTTCAGTCAGCATTTACCTTTCTTTTTTTAAGTATGATCTATGACCGAAACATGCAAATGGGAACCAGACGAAGTCGCAATCTGTCTATTAGTGTTTTCAAAACCATACATCCAATCTTTAACGAAGCCGCCTTCCCGGTTGGTCCCAAGGGTGTTTTTTACCGTCTTTTTTTCTTCTTTCGAGAGGGCGGTTTCTTTGGTAACAAAATGCGCGTGCCGTTTTTATGTGTCCTGCTGCTTCATTCATGCATATTTTTCGTATATTTATAGGCTTATAAGCATGCGCTTAACTATTTCACAATAATTGTCATTAAAAATGAATCTCAATATTTGTCTCGGCTTTTTCAAATGAGTTCTCGAGAAGAAGAAATTTCGCAAATTCAATCTTACATAACAGCCGGAGAAAAAGAAAAATAAGACTGTTTTTAAATGGATTTTATTAGTCATCATAAAATAACATGTAAAAGTGCGTGACAGCAAAATTTAAATGAAACATTTTGAACATTATTGTTAAAAACTAAGTGTAACTGAGTAGGAAAATATTTGACTGAAAAACAAATATACGATCAATTTTTAACAGACAAAACCTTTAAACATTTTTAATTAATTTTGAGCTACTTTTCAACCAAGTTTTTCAGTCACTAATGATTTATCTTTCCTATCATTAACTAAAAATAAATTATAGTTCACAATGAAAAATGCACAACTGATCATTTTTTATTGTTCCAGGAACTTTGTAGAAGTATATTAGTATAGTTACACCGTGAATTTTTAACAACGCATGACGAGTCCTGAAAAAGTCGAAGAGTTAAAGCCCAAAAGTGAAACTTCTTGAGGAACCGAAAAATAAGCGGTTGCCTTTGGTAAACTGGAGACCACCGCTTCTTGAAGTTGAGTTGCAAAAAGCTTCAGATTTCGTATCGACTCCAATAGTTCAACAGGCAACGTCGCCTGCTCATCACTCTGACCTTGCCATAATCTTGTTTTCCGTCTGTGAGTCCTAAACTAAGAAAGTACTTTATCACAAAATGTAAGCAATTAAACTTAAAATGAAAAATTCAACAAGCAATAATCAATGAACTTTCAATCAATTATTATCAATCGATCAAGTTGATTGAAATTTGTGTGTGCAAAAAATTAACTGATCAAATAAAAATGTAACAAATAGATTGATATTTGCTTGAAGGTAAGTAAAGCATAAGATTTTGAAAATTAATTTATAAGTGAGTGAAATATAAAGGACAAATTCCCATCCATCCAAATGCCGATAATACAAGGACACTCGAACTCAAAAGCGAACAGTAGCTGGTACGACGGTGAGCAATAAGCTCACCAATTGAATAACAAATGCTCACCCTTAAATGTGAAGTCACCCTTGCTCGAGATGCTCGCATTAACCGCGCCCCCGCGGCTGCCAGCCGAAATTTGACAAGCCATGACTATTTTGCATAACGATCTCATAACGTAATCTTAACCATATTGATCCGGTTTACGCTGGCTGGCATTCGACGGCTCATTCGAATTCAATTACGTGAAAAGGAAAATAAGGAAATGAGTTATTTCCAAAATGCTTGATCTATTTGTTGAAGTAAGAAAAAAACATTTATAGATAAAAAATAAACAATTGCACTCTTACTTGAATAATTTAAATGTTTAATTTATAATTTAAAGTATTGGATTTTACATAAAGAAATAGTCAAAACTTGGAGTTTGAAATTCCATAAAGTAGGTAAAAGATTCCAACTACTGTTCCGAAATGCTCATTGTGACGTTTAGAAAAGGTTTCAAAGTGACATAAAGACTGCGAGTGCCATTTCATGATTTCTGTTGTTCGGAGTGATACTTTGAGTGGAAGGCTTTTGTATGACGAAGTGGTGCTCCCATAGTAGAGTAGGGACGATGTGAAAAACGTGCTATCATTTGCGAAGTACAAACCTTGCTCTGCATGACATCCCAGCGTGAGACCGCGGTGAATCGAGTTGTCCTTGAACAGGAAAGTCGAGGGGGAGGGGGTCCTGAATCGACAGAAAAGGGGCAACGAGGCGTCGTGGATAAATAGGACCGAGTCGAATATTATGACGGGACATTGATGGCTCTGAAGAGTTCGGACCTCTCGCTCTTTCAGTAATTGTCTTTTATTCGTTCAAATTATAGTGAAAACTAAAAATAAGTTTGCTGTGCTCTGCTTCGGTTTCCAGACTAAAAATGATGATGGAATTATAACTTGTTGGCTGGGAAGAATAATGAAAAAAAAGCAGGATAGGTGGGGCGGGGGAGAGGGTGTGTTAAGTTGTTAGAAACGAACGTCAAAACGAACTTACGTTTGCTTAACCGAAACAATCGTTAAGGTTTGTTTACATATTGAAGGAGGTCCATCTTCGGATGAGGCGAGACGTTCCCGATGATCGGCACTTCGGGAGCAGCAGAGCGAGAGCAAGGAGGCTTAACGTAACGTCGATCATGCAGCCGATAGCGAGAAACAGCGCGCAACTCAAAGTGACGTGATGGTGAGGGCAGGTTGATGGATAGAATCAATTGTAGTGGCCTTGTTTTTACTCACAAAAGCATCGTTTATTTTTCATTTCGGTCTTTTCAAAATGAATTTATAATTCTTCGTAATAATAATACTCTAATTCCAATGATTAAGATTATTCAATAATTAATAATTAATTATAGTAAGATACTAGAGCTTTGAAAGGGCGGAGTACGTGATATGGGGCGTCGTCGGTCGTGCTGAAATTGCAAACGTCGACTGATACACGACGTGGACGAGAACGATGAAGTAGATATAACGCGAAGCGCGAACTCGACGTTTGAAACTTCACCGAGAGAGACGGTGGGGTTCGCGAGGACCAAGACGCTTCGGACCGCCTCCCTTTCAATGTTTTCCTTGTTATCTTCTTTATACAATATCATATATCGCTTCGGTATATTTATATATTCATTTATTTATATATATTTACTATGCATATTTATATATGTATAAGTATGTACAGGCAAACGATGATTGGTAGTCAGTAGAGTATCGTGCCAGGGTTGCACGGGGAGATGTCGGCCTAGAGACTATGTACAGGCGGCGGGGACGAGGGTGAGGGGGTTTGGGGGGCAGCCGGCCCAGCGGAATGGGTCAGACCATAGGAATTGTTCTGACGGAGTTGATGAGGGTGGTGTTGTTGGTGGGACGCGAGGGAGTGCAGATGGTTGTGATGATGAATGAGGTTGAGGTTCAAGGGGTATGGTAATGGGGAGCCCAGGGCCGTGGCATCGTTATGGCAGGCACCGGCTCCGGGCCCCACCGGGCTCAGTGCATGCTCATCCCCGCGTGCGGATGATGCGCCGACACGGAGGTTGCGTGATGGTGCGGATGCATTAGCGGCGGGAGATGCGGGTGGTGGGGATGGTGTGGGGTCAGGGGCGGCGGGGTCATCTGCATTGGAGTCATGGGCGTTGTCGGCTGGTGCGACAGGTTGTTGGTGTTGGTCTGGGAGTTGGTGCTGTTGTCTTGCGTCGGCACCACCTGCGACGCCGGGGCCGGTGGTACCGAGCTGGAAGTGGGGCTCTGCTGGCTCCCGTTGTCCTCGCTGTCGGAGCATGACTCTGCCGACGAGCTCCCCGCTCCCCCCTTGCCCTTGCTGCCGCCGCTGCTGCTGCTGCTGTGGGTCTTCACGTGCTTCGCGAGGTGGTCGCTGCGCATGAACCGCTTGTTGCAGACCGGGCAGGCGAATCTCTTTTCGCCGGTGTGGGTTCGAAGGTGCCGCTGCAACTCATCCGAACGTGTGAACCGCTTGCCACAGAAAAGCCAGTTGCAAACAAACGGTCGCTCACCAGTGTGCCACCGCAGGTGGGCCTTCAGATGAGACGTCTTCCCGTAGACCTTGCCGCATCCGGGGATGTGGCAGCTGTGGATGTTCTTCTTGCGCAGGTGGACGCCCGCGGGCCCCAGCCGCTCCGCCTCCTGACAATTCGGACAGTCGCAGGTCGCGCGTCCTGTGTACCGTCGTTGCGACCGGGGCGACGCCGCCTGGTTCACGCCGCCGGCACTCGCCCCACCGCCGCTCTGCGGACTCGCCCCGCCGCTGCCTGCCCCGTGATGATGCAGCCCAAAACTTGGCGGCCCCCCGGGTAGCATCGACTTGTATGTGTCTTGCAGCAGGTTGTGTCCGGCCGTTGTCGACGACAGCAAGTGATTTCCGGCCAGAGCGAGACTAGTCGAATAGTCGGCCGAGTAATTGGCCATCTGAGCATGCACCCCCACGCTTCCACTTACGTCTAACCAGCCTCCGGTGGCCGGACTGTGCATGTCCCACCATTCGTTACTGGCCTTGATGCCACCATGAGTTGCCCCGGGCATCGTGTTGAATGGCCACGACTCGTACGGGTGTCGACCATAAACTGACCCTAACGTCGCGCCCTCTACTTTGCCAAGGATGCTACTCTGATGGTGGTGGTGTGGCTCACTTGCTGGCTGTACGCTTGCCGTACCCGGGAAGTATAAATCGCTCCCGTATTGTGGTGCTGTTGATGCGCATGACGTCACTGGTGCCCGCGCGTACCCGCCACCAGTGCTTCCAGCACTGCTCGTTGCTGCTGGTCGCTGCGTAACTCCAGTAGTTGTACAGCCACCACCACTGCCGGTGTGCTGGGGCGAACTTCCACTGCTCTGTGGACTCTTCTTCCATGGATGAAAACCTTTGCCTACCGCTGCATCTGCTAGTGGCGGAGGACTTTTGCTACTCAGCTTATTACATTGCGCCGCCAACATTGCTAGGGGTGTTCCTCGTAAACCTGGATGGTCCTGCAAACAAAAGAATAAAATTGTTATTCAAAGGCTATTTTATTTTGACTTCAAATATAGTACCCTTAATTTCATCTAAAATTAGTTTGTAAATAATCAAAAGTTCTTAAGGTACAAATAAGGGACATTATATAGTGGCCTTTTATATCTACAATAATAAATTATATTTTTTGATAAAAAGTTTGTATAACAAATTATAATTATTTTACAAATCAATTTAATTTTATTCCTAAGCTTAAAATGAGCTTAAAATTAAAATATAAAGAAAAATTATAAAATATTTTAATAATAAGTGTTTTAAAATGCAAACTTGAGCGAAAATCTAACGGTCGTAAGAATCAGCAGCCGCTTACAAAAACGACAATTTCGAAGCCTAAATCTGATCCATTCCCAGAATAGTTATATATATGTTAATTATCAAGCTAGAATATATGCTACTATACCAGTAATAGCTCGTCCATGTCAAGAATTTTATAATTCTGTTTTTACAGTTAGTTTTTGTTAACTAGCCATTATGACAAAAAGAGAAAAGCTTCTCGGCGTGGTTTTTTGCGATAGCCGAAGCGTATTAATTCAGACGGCAAGTGCCGTTCATTTCGAAAAGTAGCACACATCTTTACATTAGAACCAGTCCGTCGGAAGGTAGGTGGGCATCCGTAATTATATTTAAACCGTTCGAAAAAAGAGCCGACGTGTTCTCAGGATTTGGGGAAAAAAGTTCGACGCGCCATCACTGCATAATGACACTAAATTGGCACACGATTCCGAATTATGATTAAGAGACTTTGTCAAGCGCCAACTTCGAATACCATTCGGCTCCAATCAAAAGATAATTTCTCTCTAGGTTTTTTTTGCATTAGCATTTCAACAGACCATTTCAACACAAACAAGTTCAAAATTGGGCAAAAAAATCGAATCGAGGATGAACTTCAATTTCTCGCAAAAAGAGATTAATGCAAATCCGCAGAGTTCACAAATATAATGCAAGAACGAAAAGACGAGACGCGAAGGTCGATGGGACAAAGACAGCGCTAAGTGAAATGGCAAATGGAAGCAGCGGATTCGGACATAAAGGTAAAGGCAAAGGGTCCGCGGAAGCAGCAGGAAATTAAAGTCTGGTGGTCCGCGGCCATTAGCAACCGGCGCCATCGAGGCGACACGCCCCCACCGCGATCCACCGTTGCACCAACACCGACGAAGCACAAGAATCACACGAACGTGCCCTTCGAATAAACGGGTTGTGTCGTGCACGCCGGGCTCGTGATGTTGATCGAAGGGTGAAATTCAAAGGTGAATTAAATATTGTCCAATGACAATTGCCATCCATGTTAAACGCCAGCCAGTCGAATTATCTTCTTTGTATGCCAGACCAGTTCACCCGCCCAAGATTTCCATTTCGTTTCCAAACGATTATTGCGATTCAATTTGTCTTCCAAGTGATACAAAGTGGAAATGAGTTGTCCATTTAGAGACCAAGTTCTTCCTATCGAGGAAACATCCAGGAACGAAACAAGTTTAAAGGTAGATATTGCAGGGCCTAAGCGGCAGCCACTAACGGCCCTACCAATTTATTCTTGCGCATCAAGTCGAAAAGAGAAATAACATTTACCCTCTTGATATGAATAGAAAAGGTGGGGTTTTGTGAGAGAGCGTATCTCGGCTGCTGTACGAGCCACGCCCTCTTCAAGCTCGCTTTACTGTTGGTTATAGGTAGCATAGGTATTGATCCGCTGAAACAATGCAATATGCACTTCGGAAACAACGACATTTCTCGATTACCTCTCACTGGGTGTATGACTGGGCTGACTTATACCAACCATCCAAAGTTGTACAATGTAACCAACAGTAACTTTAATTATCCTGCAGATGTGAAAATCACTGTATATAAATCCTACGACTATTCACAGAAACACATTAATTTCATCGCAGAGAACGACGTGTATCAAAATGATGTTTTTTCTACCCGATGTCGGCACGTCTGAAAGATGGGGTGCTGCAGACGGAGCTAGCCGAAAGCCTTTGTTTTAGCCGCGTGACGTCACGCCCATCGCATCGCGCTAAGACTAATAATGCCCCAGGCTATTCTGCGCATACATTAGAATCAGCGAACTCGCCCTGCATCGCTTCGCCGCTGCAGCCACCTGAGAAATTTACGGGGCCTGTTTTTCGGGCCTTGGAAGAGACGAGCGTACACGCGGCAAATGAAAGCGGACAACGTAGCTACCGAGTTACCGTCTGGCGTGTGAATTGCGCAAAAAGTCCCTAACAAACGTCGTACGCGCAATAACGGAAACATGCAGGATAAAGTGCTTATTATGGATTTATTGATTGCAAAAGTAATGACTATTTGTTTGACGTTTCTACAATTGCCAATTAATGTAATTATACAAATCAATTTGTATGGTGTTAAACTACATACGGTCGTACTATTTGCTGACCTATGAATGATGTTATATTAATTAATAACAATGACAAACAGATTATTTCGATAATAGACATTCTGCTATTATTTGCGAGTTTATCAGTCGAACACGATTTCTCGAGAATATAGATAAGAATAATGCTTCGATTTATTGGCGATGATGATTGTTATTAATGTAGATGTAGCTGGTTCAGGTACACAGTTTGAAGACGTAGTAAACAAGTTGTGCTTTTGCAGTGAATGAATTTTGTGTTTAAATGGAAGCAGCTGCGTTTTATTGCTGGCGTTACTGCACGACGAATGAATGAATGAGGAGCGAACTGGAATTCTGACAGTGACAGGGTGCGAATACAAGCAACCAAAAGGGTGACCATTTACCAAATCGCGCGGCTCGCCACAGCTGACGTCTTGTGGTATCATTATTCACACTTTTCGCTTCCGGAACTCGACAGTGCTGCTAATTAGTTATAACTGGTAAACTCAAAATATGTATAACTTGATTTGTACTTAATAAAGAAGTTATTCTTAATGAATATGATTTCATAATTTATTACAAACGATCTTATCAATATAACTTTGTTTATATTTTTGCATTGCACTGAGAAAGGTAGCTATTAAAAAGTTTTTATGTTTCATTCAAGAAGTATCAAATCGCTTTTCGACTTTTTGTAAAATATATACTCCGTCAGAAATACGTAACATTTTACGTTAATTATTTGTTTATCATTTGGCACATGCGAACCACCTGAGCAGTACTTAAAAATGGAAGATAGCAAACTAAAGGATATGCATGTGGTTCTCAAGTTGTACAAACATATCAGTTATTACATAGATAAGTTGTCTTAATGAAAAACAATAATGTTAAGAAATAATAATATTTTATTAAAAGATAATTATTAAATGAGTCTAACGTAATAAGTTCAGTGAAATATTAAATGTGTGAAATCTGCAAAATCTACGTGGTTAATCAAGACGAGATTAATAATTTTATTCATGAGCAACCCTTAGGCTAATCACCAAACTATCGAGTAGGTTCTCACAAAAGAATACGACTACATTGCCTTACTAATCTAAATTATGTTTTTTAATTAAATCTATAGTTCGAGAATGCTGAGTACTTCGATTTTTTCGCGGAGGCGCGCCGTAAGAATGAATATTAGTGATATAAGAGAGCCACTTGAAATCATGTACTGGGTGTACTACATAGTTTTAGATACTAAATCAATAATATTGCGAAAAATAATTAAAAATATTAAAACGTATATGCTTATGTATTTCTATTAGAAACTACTTCAAAAAAAATAAAATAAAAAAAACTTTAACAATTTATTATTAACTTTATTGAAATTATATTTTAATTATAGTGTTCATTTCACTGAATTTAGTTTCATTTCAACTCATATGAAATTCTATATTGTTTCCATACTTTTAGTTTTCCTTGTAGTATTCTGAACAATTTAATATGCAGACATATAAACGAATAGGAAATATGTTATAGTTTCACTATTATTTCATAAAATGAAAACAAAATCTATTATAAAAGAAATATTCAGAATACTAAACATTCAATAATATTAACAATCATAATTATATTAATTAAAGATTAATAATTTTATAATAATATTATTTAAATTATCATTAAATTATCACAACATATATTATAGTTAATTATAACAATTGTAATCAATAACGTGAAATCAATGAATAAATTATAATTCAGCAATAGCAAATAGCATGAAACAAGGATGAGTACAAAAGTATAAGTTTTTGGATCAATAATTATAGTGCACCCAGTATACACACGAAGAATGAGTAAACCTTGAGGCAACAAAACAGGGAGCTTTTTCATCATCATCGCCATCATTATAATCATCATCAACTTTATCGTTTGTCGTCATCCCATTTTGGCCGACTTGCCTTAGGGTCGTTGTAAAGTCGTCTGTTCTAATGATTTCCGGGTACAACTTGGGCTAGAACTGTCGACGTACGACCTTGAATCTGCGATTCCGCACACGCTCACTGTGCGGAAAATATCTAAAAATTAAAAGCCTGGAACAGAAGCGAAAAAATACTCAGCGAAGACACAAGACCTCCAATTCATTAGCACTCATAAATCTGTCGCGCCACGGGCGCTGAATATTAAATGGGCATTATTGCTAACTATAACTCCTGCCCAGTTAACGCTACATCCGACCCTCCTAAACAGTCAAAATAACAAAGTCAATTTCATGTTGTTAGTTTTCATATGCAGTCTTCGTTTTGTAGATATTTGTTCTGTATGAAGTTACTGTAAATTAGCGAGATGATTCTCCGACATTTCTAACTACTTTCAATTCAAAATATATGATTTCGATTTTTGAATTAGCTGTATTAATTTATTACCAATTAGAGCAAACAATTTACATGTAACTACAATTTTTTTTTTAATAAAGAAGTATATTTGAAAATTTAAAGTTAATCAAATTTATACATGAATTTCAGAATAAATTTTAATTGATTACTAATCTATAATTTTGCGAATATTTACAATTGAGTTATTTTAAATAAATCTATATGCTGGAGACTATTCTTGAGTTGTTGGTATAGTAACACATCAGCACATTAGGAGAGTAGCACATTTTTTAGAGGATATATTTCTTTTTGGTTGTAGTCGTACCGGTGAATTCACAATACTGAAACTGCCTTTATTTGCATGAAGTAATTTAGTGGAACATTTTGTGGCAATTAATGTCTAGTTGCTCGATCTATCTCTCAACCCTTTCCTCAGTTACTAGACATTTACTCGCAGAACTTCAACAAGGATTCATTTACGAGGACAGTTTAAATTCTTTGATCCGTATCGAACAAAAGTTTTATCCAAAGGCTTGATAATGGAAAATAATATTTTGCGGGTATATATTTGTGATTTCATTAATAAAAATTGCCAAATGTTAAATTTTGCAAAGGAGGAAAGTGCAAATTATATTAGTTCTCTCAAATAAAATTTGTGAATACTTTTGTGTAATTTAGGATTAAGTCAATAAAACAATCGAAAATAATAATGATAAAAACTAAATTAACTGCATGAGTTTTCATTATTTATAATAAAATGAATAATTTGTTTAAATACGTTTTTACACGTCTTTTAACCGACAGATTCAATATATAAAAAATTTTTGTATACATTTAATAATATCTGATGATAAATTAAAAAAAAGGAAATATAATATAACTATATCTAATATAGTAATATATCTGCACTTTATTTTATATTTAAAAAATAAGATACATAAAGATTGGTAAAGATGCCAAAATTGTTGAGTCTCAGTTTTCATTTTTTTGACGAGAAACATTTTTGTAAGAAATATGCTACTATTCTAAAGATTAGTGCTGCAAATCCAAATTCCTCGATGTATAGTCTAAACGACGAAGATTAAATTTTTTTGTATATTGATAGAGATTTGGTTGACTAATTCATTCTGCTGTTAAATAATGCATCGTGCAAACGATTAAGAGAATATCAACGACATTAAACTGGGCAGAAGTGGGGCGCAGGCGCAAAGTTGAGTATATCAGAAGCCAGACATTAGCATATAGACGGCATATCCCCGAGGCAATCGTTTACGGATCTGGTAGGCCATCAGAGGGTTTGTATTTATTAAGGATAGTGTACTTTTCGTTGCTGAAACACACCGCGCACTTTTTTTCCGTTTTGGATGCGCAAAGCTGCACTGAATGGAAGTAGAAGATCCCACGGTCCGGCGATCAAAATATTCAATTTGTATTTTAATTGGCCGCCGACGAGCTACTACCTTTCGCGATATTTGCCGAGCAACCGCGTGAATCTTTCACGCGACTTAATTATTCAACGTCGCTACTCCCGCCGAAACATATATCAGCAGGTTTTTGATCATTTTTTTCATTTTGTTAACGTTGTCATAAATAACTTTCGTCGTAGCTTTCATATATCTTATAACCTACTCAAAGAGACAAAATGGCAATTTTGAAAAACGAAAAAATTAATTAAGTAATTAAGTAAGCTGAGAAGAAAAATATTTAAGAATGACTTCAAATTTAAATCGAAAATGTAGGTTATAGAGAAAAGCTTGTTATGAAGTCGTTTAATCTCATAAAGTTAAGTGTCCTCATTTTGCAGATTCTCAAAAGTGTGTTCGCGCAAGGAACTCAAAGTGTACGTTCATTTCAAATATATGAATTACGCCGCAAATGATTATAGGTATTACATGATCGTGGCGCCACAGTTAATGCACGTGGTGCCTAATAATGGTGCGGGATGAATCAGCCACTTCGTAATACTTTTTACGCGAGCGTCGTTTGTTCCTCGCAATAACTCAAGCTTCGTTATGGGTTCGCTCAGATTATCATATAATAAACACGTAAATTTTTTATCAACGTCATACTGGAAATTACATTTATTTATATAAAAACGCAATGTGACTTTTTATACGATTGATGGAATTCTTAATATGTATATATCAATCTGCTAGAATATATTGTCAACAGAAAATATAATTTATCTTTCTATATTTATTTTCCATTTACTTCTGTAAATATCCCTCATAAAAATGATCAAACAAAAATTTATTAAAGACTTCTTGTTTTATTTATAATATGTGCATTTATAAGTAATGAAACTTTCATTATTTATGAAAGAAGCATTTACGAAACACATGGCTATATATAAATCTTGTCATGTATCGATATATAAATACCCCATGAATTAATGTTATTTATGGAATGCGTATATACGTGTCATATATTCACCATTTATGGATAATAAATGACACCGTCTATAAATTATTAGTTTAAGTTATTTTTTTCAATTATACAATTATTCGTTAAACACAATGTTTAATATGTTTAATTATATTAATATTACACAAAAATATTGAAAGATATTTACTCAATTTCTTTCACTGAAATTCATATAATACAATAGTTTAAAATCAATTTCTGCTGCAGAAAAATGTATGCTTTTCCGAAATCCGGGTGCGGATTATTATAATACGTTAGAATAATCGCCGGAACACCATTGAAATATGTACAAGTCGATAATTAATATACATCCGTGAGAATTTACTGACGGTTATCATAGTAGCAAGTGCATGTATGAGTTTAGAGCAAATTGGTTGATGTGTCTTCTCTCGCCAAGGATTTATAGCTTCATTGCACTCGACGCATATTTGCATTTCGTTGTCATGTGAATCACTACGCCTGCTCATAAAAAATCGTGACACTATAGCCGAAAAGATTGAACAGACCGCAGTTTTTATCGGCTCCATCAATCTTCGTCTAATTTGTCGCGTCACTTTTTTTGTTTTTTCATCGGCCGGTTGATTGGACGTGTCTCTCGCACAGTCGGAACCATTTATCGATTTATCATTCGATCAAATGGATTGAATTTACGTTAAAGATCTTCGGAGGTGACGTTTCAATTTGTTGATGGAGTCTTTCTCGGGGAGCTAAGCTTCTTAATTCGATCTACACGACAAAATAGGTTGACAATTTATCAGATCATTGCTATTGTGCCGGTCTATTAGAAGAGGACAGTTTGAGGCCGTCATAGCGCCCCAAGCGCGTCGCAAAGATCACTGCAACAGACTGTGACATATTAAGCCACCCTCTAAGGTCATCATCCCGTGGCATAAGGGTTCTCTGAGAGGGTGACTCTGCTGTTGCAGATTTATTGTTTTGCGATTTAGTGGCCAACCAACGACCCGTGGGAGTACGATTTGAACCCGAGCCCTTATTTTGCTGCTCGTAAATATATTACCACAACTCCGCGGACAATCATTCGCAGTTTTATTCATAGTTACTTTTAGCGGAATCAATTTCATAAGTAGTGAAGAACGTTTCAACCGAATAAATACTAATGAAGCAGAATTAAAATCAATAAAGCGAATGCTCGAATATAAATTTATTTTAATGTAAATAATCATATTATATATAATTTTAGAACATGTTTAAATATAGTTAAAGTTGGTAATTTATTCATTATGTTTCGGTAATATTTGAATATAAATATTATGTACAAAATGAAAACATTCTTTATGATCGAGACAAAATATATTTTATCAGTAAAAAAGTACATACAAGCTTTTCCTAAAAATATTTATTTATAACTACCCACGACAGGAATATTGAACAAACAGTTAATACCCAGCAAAAGTGCGTATTTAATCTCATGTGAAATGTAATTTCAGTAACATACAAACAATTTTAGCCAGTTTCAAATTTGATACCTTTATCATAGAAATAAGATACTCGTTCCATTGATTATGCAATATTGTGTGTTTCGGTGAAAAAATTGTTAGAACTTTTTCCCGTACTACTTATCAACTGATTTCGGAAATAATTGTAGAAAAATTTTCAATAGGAATTGAAGTGTACGCCATCGGGCGTTTTGATGTAAAAGAATTGTACCTTGCAACATTCCTTGTAATAGAGCAAAAATTGTTCTTGATTCTTAGAAGAATGAGTAAGCGTCATAGAATATAAGCGAAGGATTTGCAAAGTTGGGAATTATGTAAAAATATTCACCGAGAAAGCAATACCTGGGGCGATAGTGTAGGAACATCGGATTTAAGACCGGATGTCGAGTATATATATGATATACTTAAATATATATATATGGATACATAAATATATATCCATATATATACAAATATATATATTCTATATACAAATATGCACATACGCATGTACACACATGTATAGATATACTTATTTGTGTGTATCAATCTAAAGGCCGATCGGTTCGATTTGTGAACTGTCATGTAACGGGATGGATCGCAACGTGGGGCAGGTTATGCAACTTTGTCGAGTATAATATTTAGCCCGAAGCGTCGGCGCGGACAAAATGCAAATTTATCCATTCGGCAAGGACGTGGCGCGACGAAAAATTCATGCCGTCAGGAAAAGCGGAGTTCGCAACGTTTGTCTGATCCAGTAACGGTCAGTTATACTTTCGATCTGCTGGTTGTCCGAAAGGTCGCGCAATTATCTCGAACCGGTTTCACCTCCATAGTGCGTGCGTGCTCAAATGTAATATTCGATAGCAGGAATTTTCTACTCTGCTTTTCATTTTTAATAACTTTGAAATGACAATTGGAATCGCTCGCAGGGAAAAATGTAAGCTCACTTACTATGATTCCATGATTAAATGTTGCGAAAACAGATTATAAGGTATTGCAAAAAGTCACATCGTAATATACTGAACATATTATCAAAAAAATACACGAATCTTGGAAAGATTCCACAGTAATATTTTAAAAACCACTTACAATTTGAAAAGGAAACAAGATTTTTATGGCCTGTATATTTCTTAAATTATTTAAAAATGTGGCTAATACGAGTTATTAATTTGTAGATTATGTTTTCAAGAATGAAAAATAAATTTTTTCGAGCAAACTTGTTTGGAATTAATTGTTCGTAACTGTTTATTAATCAGGGAATAAAATATTGTCAATTATGTATAAAGGTTTTTTAATTTATCGACGTTTTGTTTATCAGTTTTGAATCTTATTATTATTATTATTATTTTGTTGATCTATATATAGTATTTTATTGTAGAAAGTTTTGTATTTTCTGGAAAATTGTATTTCCGAAATGGACTTATATTTTTACAAAATCAGAAAGCCTCTTTTAATTTATTGGCTATTATAAAGTATTGACTTTCCACCTTATCACTAATAAACAATCTAATGGCCTATTGTTTCAATACACCAATACTCTTCAATGGGTCTAAAACAATTTAATTTAATGTGAAAATGAAAAATTTATAAAATACTACAAAAATTGCAAATTTAATTAAAGCATCGAAATTATAATGATATTTTTGTTATTTTAGTTAATAACATAATTTCTAATTAAATTAGGCTTTGTCAAATACCCTTATCATCACTTTGAACCCTGTTAAATTGATTAATAATCTATATAAAAATAACAATGAATGGAAATGAAAATTTGGAAAATGAACCTTTTAAAATAATTTGAAAAAAATCTTTCCGTTTTTAATTCACTTTATATAGAACGCCGATGTTCATTTACAGGTGTCATAACGCTGTCAAAGGATTATTTTTATTCGAATGTGAATCGTGGAATGTTTTGCCTAGAGAGCGACGGGTGGTTAATACCCTTAAATTGGTGTGTCTCTGTCACGTCGTCTAAGTCGTTGGACTGCAAAGGTATACCTTAGCCCGATGAAATCGGTAAAAGCGTTCAGCACGAGACCTTTGTTCTCTTAGGACTAATAATACGTGTGAAAAATCCTGGCGGTTTAGCGAACAAAGATATCACGTTGACGGTCGTGATAATGGCCCGCAGTTGAACGCGCACGCACACTCAGCATTATCCGCCACGAGAAAATCTGGTCGCGAGAAGAATTCAATATCACTATACAAATAAATTCACAGAAAATGTGTGTACGCGTGAAATGAAGTAATAATGACCGCGTTCGTGACGTCCGATGAAGCGATTAAGGTGATTTGTCGAGTCGCAATCGATTTTAGATTTTTCCAACAATCTACGAGCTTCAACTTGTTGAACTTTGATGGCGCTTTTGATAATAAAGATTCACCTTATCACTCTTACTTTTCGAGGGCATGAAATTATCTCAACTACGTAATTTAATTGATCGGTTTATTACAAGTTGAAAGAAGGAAAAACAAGCTAAATATCAGCATTTTGAAGAATTTATAAAATAATAAGAAATTTGTTTAAAAATTACAATAACAATTTATATAAATTGCTATGCATGTATGTATTTAAATATTTTTAAATGCGAAATTTCTTGTTTTTCTCGCTCGTTTTTTTATGTTTTATAAACGTTTCATATATCGTACGTATATAAAAAGTATATACATCTTTACTTAAGTTTATTTACAATTTCGTTCTACATCTACATTCTTATAAAAACTATAGAAGTCAAAGTATGAAACAGTGAACAACAACAACAATTCTCACAGCATATATACTTGAAAAACGCGAATACCGCAACTGTTTTACGATCGACGTACGGCTATTTAACTTAAAATGATTGCAACGTCGTTCATGGCATATAAGCTGGCATAGCATGCGACTTCTATTAATTTGAATAACGTCACGCAGCGGGAAAACGGGAAACGAAAAAGTCATTGACATAGATGGGAAAGTCTATAAATATTAAGATATCGGAGGATAGTCGCGGATAATGAAGCGACGCTTGTAGCTGCCAATCAGTAACGATCATTTTTGCGACGCTGAGTATAAAAAGTGTGTTCACTCTGTTTACGCGAGCTAGTCGTTTAGCCGGATGACAAATTGGGTCTCACATAAATCTCGTCATTGCGCGGGATATTGACAAGCACGTTAGCTTTTCAAGTAATTTCCAAAGCCATCAATCTCTCGACAAAGAACCGTGTCGGGTCAACCATATTGTCAACGCGAACATCTGTCGACGAGTCGAGGTGCGCGATCAAGCGCCGGTTAAAAAATCTCCAAAACTCACTCTCGGGACAAAGACGAAGACTGTCGCGTTTCGCAAGCTCTGGCGAAATAAATTAGGACAACGTCTGTCAAGCATCCGGTGTTCACTTTTCAGATAAATCCGCTTAACGCCCGTAAAAAGGCCACGAACCTTTTATCCCAAAACTCGCGTTTTGCGGACCATTGTGGGAGACGCCGCTCAAAAGGACACTTTCAGCCTCGAAATCGGATTCCGGTATTATCCACGAGAGCTTGTCGAGGCGAAGTGAAGTGGAGCGACAGATAATTCGACCGCTTTTCCATCTGACACAATGTTTTGAACGAAAACTCGAGTGCGCTTTTCAACTGCACACGATGTACCATAATTGAGCCGTCGCTGTTTCCTGTTTCAGGAAATATGTTTACCAACGACCAACAATCACACCGAGTATTATCAAGTCTGCTGAAATATTAATCAGAAAAATCGTTTGCAACGAATGTAAAACCACACTTGAGTATAACTATACGAATTATTTATACCATATGATTGCGTGTCAATGATGACTAAATTTTGTATTTTTCTGATTAGGCCAAAAAAGAACGCGTGAAAAGAAAATTTACGTCGGCTAGAGAATTATGGGAAATGTTACAGCTGATATATTTGTTTAAAAACAACTAATTTTCAACAAATATCATGCAAATGAAAATACAGTTTACGTACAGCTGTATAGAAAAACTGGTAGAACTATACTCGTAGAGAACATAAACCTGTCAAAACGTCAGCTTAAAATTGCTTTAAAAACGATTGAAACCTACATTAAACGTTTAGAACATATTTTATAACGTCTTTGTTTTGCGTGGGTAGTAATAAAATTTAAACGATCTACAGTCATATTTTCGTTACTGATATAAAGTTAAAAATAATATAAATATAACTAAATGCCATGTTGCTAAGATTAATTGTTTATAGACTACCAAATAACGTCATTGCTGAAACACGATATTTTCTGCTCAATATAATTTGAATGAGGTGATGAGAAAAGTAGAAATCAGAGGTTCAAAATTGAGACAAACTACTTTTTATAGGGAAAAAATTGAACCGACAATGCAGAACTGGAGAAATGACTGCGATAAAAAAGATAGATCGGGTGCAAGGAATCAAAGGAAAAGTATCGTTTCCAAAAGGTGAATTTTGGAAAGCACCGTGATACAAATGAAAGCATCAGGTGACGTGGAGGAAGCGAGCGTCGTGTTACGTCCCACGCATCCTGTCAAGTGGATCCTCCGGGCATAAAAGGGATCAGATAAATAATTGGCTCTTCGGAACACAGGTAGATTTCTTTGATGCCTGAGAAGCTTGCATACATGTCCCTTTGTGCCCGGGTCATTCGATACATTTGGATCGAATAATAAATATGAAACTAACGAAATAAGTTGCGTGTCCACAAATACGATGGTAACGCACAGAAAGGCCCGATAAGAAATAATAAGCGTACGACTGATTGTATACAAGTAAATGAAGTCGCTCGTTTCGTTCAGACAAAAAACGTGGATTTATCAGTGTTAACGATTCGGCCCTTATGACTAAGCGAAATCGCCACTTGTTCGGGCAGCTGCTTTTTAACGAGCCAAGCTGTCCTTGATTACTGATCAATCCCGAAGCGCCACGATGATGCGCGCCACAAACTCGTCGCACTTTTCATCGTGATTAATTGAAATTTCGTGGTGAAATCTTCACGAATGATTAATCTTTGGCCGGCATCGCAAGCTTGATTACTTTTTTCAGAAGTCGAACAGCGCGACGAGACGAGGAATTGGTTTGTCTTGCAAAAGGTGAACGAATTTTGTGCAACGAGGTAATTAAATTCTCATTTTTTGTCGCAGGGTAATCAGCCTTGGTAGATAACTTTGTTGAAGAACATTCAACAGTCAATCTCATAACAGAGGGAATCAGCAACACGAACCACAACAGATCACAAGCAGATTGACCTCTATGACAAGTCAAATGTGATCAAAGGGGACAATCGTCCTGCGATATAGGATTAAATCAAACTTCTTCACACTGTCATCCTAAAGAAAAGTCCTTCAAAGACTTCTTATCCTAGTGGGATAATCTGTTAAAGATCACTTGAACCAGCTCTGAGATGTTCACTAACCACTTGACGAATCACAAGCATCGATCACAAGGCTAAACTACGCAGGTTTCGGTTGTCTACCTGTTCGGTGACTGAAGATATTTATCTTCTACGGATCAGACACGAACGGTACGCGACACTAGAACACTGCTTAAACTCACCACATGGCTGTGGGGCGACGTTTTGCCGATGGTCTGTAGCTGGGGATACAGTTGACCAGCCGCTGCTGGTGTCATGTCCGTCAGCATGATGACTCGATCTTCGATCTAATGTCAACTTGGGACTTCAGTACAATCACAGTCCAGTAGCACTTCCAATGTAGAGTTCAAATGTAGTTCAAATGCAGGGTGGTCCCCGCTTTGGGAACGAAACAAGCGCTTGAGTCGATCTCGCTTGAGAACCGGTTAACGTGGTTCGCGCTCTTAAACCCGTGACAGACTGCCGGCTAACCGATGGGGTTCTCGTCGACGAAACATGTCCGGGTATGGTAGAAGGGAGTGAGCGCTCCGCGACCTCAGGCGAAAGGGGGACGAGTTAAGGGGGCGGTCGCCACACAAACGGTGGCCGCCCCAAACCGCCTACAAGTCAAGCCCACTTCGACTCCCCCCACCAGTCGCGAGCATTCGCATCGTCAATGTTTGCGCGCGCACTCTGCCGGCTTTTCGCTCGCACCAGCGCATCAGATCACAGCTTACTTTGTTCGTTTGCTCTTCGGGCTCAAGACAGCTCTTCCGGAGTTAAAACGGAATCTTCGACGGATTCGAATGTTGTGTTTAGAGGTCACGATTTCGAGGGTGGGCTGGAGGTGGGACGCCAGATTAATGGTGGTTTTATGTACATCCACCTGTAATCAATCTTGCGCTTCCGCTAAAATTTCATTCCAAAGGGAAGAATTTTATCGTCAACTAACAAATGCGATGAATTTGAAATGGGTTTGCTTTCATCACTTTTTTACGTGCAATTGGGATCATGAGTTAGTTGCCTAGTATGTATTCGAACTCAATTTTATTTGCATGCATTTTCTGTCAAATATACTTTATAAAACTTTTGTTCGTTAATGAAATGGAATTTGATAAATGCTCGGTGATAAAATTTATTTGTGTTCGACGATTTTTACGCCTTGGAATAAAAAATTGAAAATGCTTGCGCGAATGTGATCGTGGTAGAAATTAAATTGTCACGTCTGGTAATATTTTAAAATGTGTTTGATCTATCAATTGTGTAAAATGAAGTAATAGTTGACTACAATAAAATTAGTTATACTAGAAATTAAATGATTAACAAACACATATTATTGCTAATAAAATAATATAATATCTTGTAGAATAAACATTGAAGTGGTTCGAAACGATCAGAAGATATTAATTATTAAAGCGTTAATAATATGTTATTACGTGATTGGAGTAAGTTCTCTAAGTACATTTACGTTTAAACGTTTCAGTACAATGTTATCTATATTTATATGCTTCTTAAATCAAAGAAATAAAACGAAGTTTAATAAAATAATATAAGATAATACCAACGTGATTATCGGTTTTATGTATTTTTTAATACCAAACTTTGCCAAATATTTAACTATGTTTTAAAAACCCTGTAAATATTTAACAAACCTACGATTTTTTCATGATTCAGTAAATTTGTTAAACATTTATTCTTCTTACACTAACGTATCTATATATCGAAAGTAATAATTAACAAAACGATTAAATTTTTCTTCTATTTTAGTTTATTACTTTTTATCAGTAATAAAAACATAACAAATTCGAAAAAAAATCCAAATTGTGTTTTTTATCATTTTTTATAATACTATGTCACTTAAAAAAAGCAGTCTACATATATTTAAAGAAAAATCTTTTCAGAGTGAAAATATTCCTCTAAGTAAGATGTTATAATACGATAGCAAGAATTAAAATAAGGAATATATATTTTTTAAGGTATTTTGATTGTCCAACACTTTATTTTGTCAGAATTTGATATAATTTTTATTGTAGATAAAATCTGCTCTTATAGAAGAAGAAAGTTCGCAAACTTAAAACTATAGCTGTTTTAAAATCATTACATAAAGCTCTAATCAAGCTTGAAAATTATATACTCGACTCGGTGTCTCTTTTTAATGGCCAAGGGGCCTAATTAGGTTACTAGTAGAAAATTTAAAGAGGTCTTGAATTAGGCGACCTCATTTTCCCTTTTTAGGTTATAATCTGACAAGCAAAACAAACTTTAGTTTTTCACTTGGATACATTCTAAAGACTGATTAGAACTTTATACATAGATATTTAATTAGCACTTAAAATATGCTAGAGTTTTATGGGGTTTTATTAAATAGATTTGAATTCGAACGTAAATACTATGTACATTTATAAGCAACATAAATATTCATAAATGTATAATAAATTAAAGTAACACTTAAAATGGAAAATTTTTTATAAACCTTATATATTATGATACATAAATTTACTGTAAATTTTATATTCTCATTGTTGATGTTATATTTTTAGTTTGATATGAATCTACATAGAATTACACTATTTTATCAAATTACAATCAAAATATTTCATCAGTTCATGAATCTTCATACCTATTCCTAGATTTTTATGTCATATTATACTAACCCAAGTATACAAGTTAACCCAGATAAATAATAAAGACTTTTCGGATTAACTATATAGATCATTTCATCAAACGCTGCATACCTTTTCATTTGAAAAAATATATGGCTCGAGGTTGACTTTTTATTAATTCATTTTTATATTATTTCACTTTATGATTATATTATATATTATTTACTATGGTTATACTTTTATTTGTATAAGATATGTAAACCATATAATAGTCATAATTTAAAATTCGATGAATATCAAAGAGATCTCGGCAATGCTCTAGCATGCTATTAACATTTTTTCTTT
>JABFQD010000841.1:0-21903 GCA_022817045.1 Psix sp. ZL-2020 | reverse complement strand
AATATAAAAAAAAAATAAAAAAACAATTGTTTTGACTCATAAATGATAAAAATATCCCTTAAAATAAGAAAAAAAAATTTTATAATCGCTATAAAAAAAGTATCAATAAAAAACCATTTTCAATCAATAGCTTCATTGGAATTATGCTTAGCACTTAAGTTCAATACTACTGTAAAACTATTTAAGATTTTTGAAAACTTCGTTTCAAAAAAATAATTCTTAATGAAAAAAAAAAAGTACCTGTCGAACATATCGACTGTCAGTTCCTCCAGGGAAAATGCCAGTTCTCAAGCCCAAACTTTGTTCATCGCAACTTTTTTTGAAAGCCAACCAGAATTGGTTAGAGTCATCGAGTTTGGTGCTTTCAATACGAGGATCTTTTTTCTCAAACTCAATATGCACTCCTTCTCCAGCTTCTTTACACCAGTTATTGAACATTGATTCAATTTCTTCAGGAACATAAGTCGGTGGTATACGAACATCAAATACAGCGGTCATTTCATCCGGAATAACATTTGTTTGCACTCCTCCCTGCGAAAGTAAATATTTGTTTAGTCGCAGTTCATCCACTTTTTAAAGAATATCAAATTTTGTTTCTCACACAAGCACTATTTCAGTATAATAATTTAATATATTCATCATCACAAGTGTCATATAGTTAAAACTAATCTCTTATAATTTACATGAAACTTTATAATGAATATGCATATACAAATCTAAAAATAAGCCTCAATATCTCACTTTTAACACAACACTTGTGATTTCATTGAACTCACCATTTCATCCGTTTTCCTATGAGAACAGACATGCGCAAAAGGAATAAAAACAATATCTTTGATTAAATTGACAATAATTTCACAAATACTACAAATAATATTTTACCCAAATTTTGGTCAAATTGATGGTTACAACGTCGCCAATCTGGACATTTGGGTCGTTGAGTTTCAGTTTCTGCTGAGCGCGGAAGTCATAAAACTTCTCGACGATCTTCTGTAGTTTTTCTCCCGGAGTGTTGTCGAGAAGAAGCGACCCATGACCCGGATTTCCTGGACATTTAATTTTCACGTGCCAAATGTATCGTTCTCCGTTGAAGAAGTAGTACACCTCTTCAGGCGAGCAGACACCTTCGTCCAACGCAAATCCTACATTCAGGGCCTTGAAGTCGTCGGTCTTAACGAACAGTTTCATCCCCAAAGTGCCGCCGATTTCCTCGTCTGGGACGAAGGACACGTGTATAGTGCGCTTGAGTCTGACGCCTTGAAATTTTAGGCGTCTTATGGCTTCCAAGTACATGATTCCGACGCATTTCATATCCTGGGAACCTCGTGCATAAATGTTTCCTTGAGCGTCCATGTGAGCGTCGAAAGGTGGATAGGTCCATTTTTCCTACAATCAGTAATGTAATATTAGACATAAATTGAAAAATGTAATGATTAATGGAATAATAAATTAATAAATCTGTATCTGAGTTTATATCTTATCTTGATATGATATAGAAATTTTAAAAACATTTCTTTGCAAAGTTTATAATTCGTTTTAAATTAATCAACAATCAAGAACGTTGATTTTATCTCATTTTCTTAGCAATTTATCTTTATTAAATATTGACATGTATATTTTTTACTTGCAATCTCTTGTTCTTATTAAACAAATTTGTTGCGATTCAACGAAAATTTGTCGTGGACAAAATAAATGTATAAATAAAAAATTATTCTAATAAATACAACATAACAAAAATAAACAAAAACGTCAAAGTAAATTTATATTTTTCAATTGCAATTTCAAATATTCAGACACTGGACTCGAACGCCATCTGTCAGATCACTGGCAAGTCTCGGAACCACTCTCCTAACACCGCAATGCGTTTTATTTGAAATCGCTATTTTTATCCGCACCTTACTATTCGTCATAAAAATAAATAATTAACATAAACATCAACATTAGATTGACAAATAATTAATTCCTTTAAACTCTAATCTAATTACACGCGCCAGGCAGTTATATTTAACTGGTTGTTACAATAAAACGATATTGAGCATGAAATTGACATCCAAAAAACTTGATTTGCAAATGAAAAAACACAGCGACTCGGTAAACTTAGGACCCACTGAGCAGGTTGATTTGAATTTTAAATCACAAGATTAATATTATAATTCATGATATCCTTTTCAATCGCATTCTTGTACATAGAACAGGATTCTAAAGCCCGACCAATCCATTCAATTATTTGCCAATTAATGAGTGTCGCCATGTAATCAATTTGGATTCTCAAGCTCGCATCAGTTTGCGCTCTTTTATTGCTTGTTCTACGACACATTATTGTGTAATGTC
Organism: Psix sp. ZL-2020; assembly: GCA_022817045.1. Taxonomy (NCBI): domain Eukaryota; kingdom Metazoa; phylum Arthropoda; class Insecta; order Hymenoptera; family Scelionidae; genus Psix; species Psix sp. ZL-2020. Next base: position 19,572 of record JABFQD010000841.1, on the reverse strand, counting down.
CTATTGCATAATACGACGCCGCTAATATTCCAAGCCATCGGAATGGATCTTACAGGAAAACAAGGCACAACGTCCATGTGGCTGTTGAGGAGAATCGACGTTTGCGTAGGCTCGAGTCCTTCCCAGGTCATCACGATAATCGGCTTGCCCGGATGAACCTGGTAAATCTTGTAGGGCAGACCAACCGATTTCGCCTGGTTTTCCAGCCACTTAATGCAGTCATCTGAAAAAGATGGCACTTTTTGAAATTTGGGTCTTGTTTACGATTCGGTTGTACACACAAGTGTCGCCATAAAAATAACAAACAAAACATGTTTTCAGACATTGTGTGTATTCGTGAAAAAAAAAAAGCGATTACAAATATTGCCGAGTCAGGTCGACGCTAAATTGATTTGTTTGCGATAAATGACGAAAAAATGAGTTATCAAGAATGACTGGAAGAAACTATTATAATCCGAAAACGGTGATTGGCGGAAAAAATGGCTGTTTAAATGGAGCAAATATTTGGAGACTAAATCTGAGCAATTATCTGCAGTTTGTGAAGAGGGAAATATATCTGGGAGATATGATCGTGACAAAATGAAATAGCATTGTTTCGTTATCGCGGCGATAATGCCTGGACTGAGTTATTGAATGACAGAATAAAAGCCGGCTGCCAATTGCACGGGACTATTGCTTCGCCTATTTCCCAATTACCGAATCATTCAAATTCAATTTAGTCGATGATTCGCAAAGCGACTGAGATTGGTCCCATCTTTTGAAGGCTCTTTACTGTAAAGCACTTGATCGCTTTTTGCATTGTTGCTCGCAGCCAATCAGATGAGTTTGAAATTCAAATTTGAGCTGCTCGTGGAGTTACATGCTCGGCGATTAGCCTCGTGCGGATCGCCACGAATTAGCTTCTTTTCAACTCGATTTGTTCTAGAAAAAGGTAACGAGTGTAAATATGGAGTCGGAAAAAGGAATGTGTGTCAATTTCTCGGCAGGATTGCGTCATCGCGGCCAAAAGAAGACAACAAGGAAAACGCTTGTCCACGCTTGTTGACAAAAACTAGCATACGCGTGTTTAGCGTTTTCAAAAGCCACAGGACAAAATATTCAAGACACGATTGGCAGGCCAGGCTGTCCTGGCATCGCCAAGTCGCAAATCTCATTTCAAAAAGTAGACAAACAAAAGAGAAATGAAACAAGCCCAGCGAGGGGGGAGGCGGAATGCTCGCCAGCGAACAAAAGTCTGCGACGCCGTTTTCGAAAAGGGACGCGTTTTGTTGAAAAAGCTATTTAAATGCGTAAATGCCAGCGAGCACGGAGAGATCGTGCAAGAGCAAGCGAGACAAAAGGGCCGTGTGGAGCGCACGCGAAAGCAGTGGTTGGCTTTTCCGCCGAGGAAACTTGACCTGGTTGCTGGGTCGGGAAAAACCGGCGTTGAGGCTCGGCGGAATTCGCGTGGCCAGACGCGGAATGGGGTCAAAAGTGGGTAACGGAGTCGGTGGCGTGAGCGAAGCGTCGCGTCGGTGGCGCGGCAGGCGCGGACGCAGGGACGCGCGGGTGTCGCGAGCGTCCTCGTCGCCGACGCTCGGCAACAAAGGGTGGGGCAGACAATGGCCGGTGGCGTCGGCGACTTCCGCATCGCTCGCGAGGACTCGACCCCGGATCTACCGGGCGCCTACCGTTGCTAACAGCCAGTTGCTTACCGTAATTGACGTCCGGGTGAACCGTCGGGATGCGCAGGTACTCGCGGAAATTGTTCACAGCTGTTGCGTCCAGCTGATCCTGCTGGGAAGACGACATCGCGCGGCGATCACGCTGCGTGCACTGCGTCCAGTCGAGAGTCGCGTCTGACGCCGCGGACCCGAATGTCATAGCAGACGCCACGTGACGTCAGCGCGAGCCGGCCAATCGGCGCGCGGCGACGCCACGCGCGCGCATACCTCCGCGCCCGGCGCACCGAGCGCGCGAAAACCGTCGGCCTTTCGCGGCCTTTCGCACAACTTTCCATCGCCTCGGCATTTTAGACAAACGCGTTCTTCATAACTCTCTAGCACTTAGCAACCAACTTGATACTGCGCAATCTCGGCTGTATTTTTCTACCAGAGATATTAGGCGGTTAGAAACATCGTAGCAAATCAGATTTCGGGCATTTGTTACAGCAATATGTAAGCTTCGAGAACGACGCGCACGCAGCCGGAGAAAGTCATTGAACGAGGCATTGTTCAGCAAATAATAACTCAAACTCAACCTGCAGCGAGACACTCGCATTTTCGTCTTCTCCACCTTATCAATTTGGTCCAATTTTGAATGTTAAACTGACTATTGCGTCTTTGACTTTCTCATTTTTTCCACCACAAACAGACCATATGGAATTTCATGTATCTACGGCTTTTCATAGATAATGTCTTTTTTAGAAAATCCGTTTCTTTACACCATTTGAACTTTACGGTTTTCAACGGAATTAAGCGATTTCGAAGAAAAATGCCATATTTCTAAGAATCATTTATCTAAACAGGAACATCGTTTAGAATAAATGACATTTTAACGTTTTCTAATTCAAGCGTTATATACGACAATTATTGAAGTTTAATTATTAAACAATTAGTTATATAATTTTTTTATTCTTATTGTTGAAAATAAAGCAACAATATTATCTTTAGAATATAGTTGTTAACTTGAAGCTTCAACAATGCGTGTTTAATAAAACGTACACGCATACATGTACACAAATACAATAATGAAAATATTTTCAATCATTATTTTTTCGTTGCCTTCCAAGAAATTCGTTGCTCTTTACACTTTTCCAATGTTCAAATGTATCATGATACAATTTTTTATCTTTATTTGATTCTGTCATATCCTCTTTTCTTTTAATTTATCAATCCTAATTGAGTAAATGCAGTGGAAAAGAATTATTAACAACGTAAAAGATTCATTATTTTGAATAAATCTAAACACGTCAAATCGTACGATAAAAATAAATTATATCATCAGAGACAGAACGGAAACTGCGGTGCAGTCTGTGTAATGAGAACATAAGCCAGTTTATCTAATATTCTTTAACTAACACATATACTATATCATAATAACTACTTCCTATCATACGTGTGTAAAAAACGCTCTAAAATTAACTTTTAAACCATCACAGCATTAAATTTACAGCAGCTTCATTAAATAATCGTTATCTCCTTAAAAGAGGTGAATTTGAAAATGGGAATATTTTTCTCTCAGTGGGTCAAATGGAAATTATAAAAAGGTTGAAGTGAAATCGTATATAAGCGTTAGACTTAATTTTATTACTCAATCAAAAACTGATTAATATTACACTCCAGATAGAGCTGGTATAATTTGTTTGTACACTTTAATTCCATTTAAGAATACACTTTTGTTCAAATATTCGTTGTGATCATGTATTAAATTCGGGGTATTGCACATCGGCGAAAAACTCAAAGCTGGAATTTCTAACTGAAAAAAGAAAGAGACATGATTAGTTATATTATATATATTTATTACATATTGTTATGTATGTTATATGTATTAGTGTAACTCACTTTTCTGAAATATTTCATATCAGTAGAAGCAGGACATTTTTTCACATTCAACGTCCAGTTATTTTTGTCAAAAACACCTTTTAAAGCATTCCAGAAAGGATTTCCTTGCAATTTTGTAGCTTTGACTTTTGGATCTTTCGTGGAGAAATGTAACCGAACACCTTCTCCAGCATCTTTGCACCAGCTTTGAAACATTCGTTCGACCTCGTCAAAGTCGCAATCGGAAGGCAACCTAACGTCGAATCCAGCCACGAAATTATCCGGTATCACATTGGATTGAATGCCTCCCTAAAAAAATTACCTGATTATAACAAATTTGGAAAGTGTCTCATAGCCAAAAATATGTTTCATATTGTTAAATCATAGCTAAGTAAAATATAGGGCAAACTGCAAAAGAAATTCATTTGCTTTTTGAGCTGCCGAGATGGCGTTACTTGTACTATGTAATTTAAAAAAATATTGCTGAATAAAGTATCTACTGTTAAATTATTTTTGATACTATTTGTTTTTTAACCTATTATTTTTTGTAACCTTTTATATGTGTGTGTAACCAATGAAAACGCACGTTCATGATGACATGATGGGGAGGGGGGGGGGGGTAAAATACAATCAATCACATTTCACCTTAATCTGAGTCAAATTAGCGGTAACTAAATCATGAACGTCAACGCCATCTACTTTGACTTTTCTCTTCTGCTGTCTTCGGAATTCCTCAAATCGCTTCAAGATAATATTCAGCTTTTCGCCGGCAGTATTATCAAGTAACAGGGAGCCATGACCGGCGCTTCCGGAACAATGTATTTCTATTCTCCAAGTAACTCTCTCATCGTTAAATAAAAGAAAAGAGTCATCCGGAGTAACCATTCCCTCGTCTAGGGCAAATCCAACATTCAGATTTTTAAATTCCGCTGTGTGGACCAGAAGTTTTAATCCTAAAAGCCCCCCGATTTCCTCGTCTGGTACAAATCCTACGTGGACTGTTCTTTTTGGCTGAAAATTTTGCTTTTTCAACTGTCTAATGGCTTCTAAATATTGAATCCCGACACATTTCATGTCTTGAGCTCCTCGAGCATAGATGTTTCCACGTTCATCCATGTGGGCCTCGAATGGAGGATGTATCCATTTATCCTGGAAACAAACTTGCGTTTATTTTTAAAATTTATAAAGCAGAATCTATCCGGTTTTTTTATTCAATATAATATTTTGTCATATATACTATTTTTAAGAGAATGTCAAATCAGTTTTTAAGTTAGTTTAGGGACTTTTTGATTTGTATTGTTTTTATAAAATAATGTTCAAGTTTAATGAGTTGACAATTGATTTTTTATACATGGGAAAATACACTAATAATTTTTGTTTTATTTTATAAGATCTAATTTGGACATATTTCTGAGGGCGTTTTTTTTCTCACTTCAAAAACTCTCGTGCATTTTAATTCTTCAATTATGCAGAAAACGATTCGAATTTTTTATAAAACTATATTAAAAAAGTGAGAGAATCGATATATGGCCTGAAATTGAATCTAAATATCACTATTTTTATTGAATGTTCAAAATCTGTAATGTCGGTAATTTTGTCTTTTAACATCCTTTTAACAATGTTATTCAAAAAATGGCGGTGAAAAATAGGATAATTTAATTTTTAGATATTGAATATATAGTTGATATGTAATTTTCTATTTTTTTTTTTTTTTTAATATTTTTGAATAATGTACGTTTTTTTATTTTAGGGTTCAATAAAACAAACGTCACTTCTATTTTGCGTTTTACTCGAATTATCCAAAATACAAAGGTTATAAATATAATCACTTTTTCGAGACGACGAATCGGATTACACTTTTTCTAAATAGTTTTTCCGGGAAAAAGACCTTCTTACTCTCTTGCGTGCGTGCGCCGTTTTTATATCAAAATGTCTCCTCTCAACGGTCAAAAAGGGCATTGTTGCCAGTTTACTACAATAATACTTAATTTTTCATAATAATTTACAAATTAACCCCTAAGTAAGCGCACATTATCGAGCGTCTTTGTTTGTCAACAAAAACATTACTCAGTTATCTCTGTCGGTCGAAATGACCATAGCGCGCCCACTTTCAGGTTAAAATAATTCATATTTAATGTTTGAGTTAATTGATTTAACCAGTATAAAGAAATGACATTTTTGTTTTGTTTAATTGTTTATTAATTGGAAATTATATTTCATATTTAACAAATCAAGCTGTTTTTAACAATGATGAATAAATATAAACATACGTAACAGTTTATTATTTACTGAATTTGTTTACTTGGTGTCAACTGCGCATGTGCTTTAAAAGCGTCCAAAAGATTTATTAGTTATATTTCTCTGAAAACATTTCTTTTTTGAAATATATATTCTCATAATTTATTACCGTTATCTATATTATTGTTACGAACTTTGACTATCATTTTCTTTGTTTACTGTTTTCATAACGGATTTTTGTTCCGCGAAACTTGGAAAATATTTTTACGAATTATATTTTGCTTTTTACAATTGTTGATGCTATTGAAGTTTTGTAAAAATATTGCCTGATTTCTATTTCTCTTCCTTAAATGGATTCGATTTTATCTCTTTCTTTGTACTTCTATAAATGTTATAATATTTAAAAAATGATAGCGGAACAAAGATACTGAAGTGGGCTTTATGATAATAAACAAAGAGGTCAGAAAAATGTATGCCCACTATCATTTTAAGATGATATTCTGCTGAAAATTCATAATTAAGGATTTCCATTAAAAGGTTTTACTATACAGAATTGATTCTATCGAAGTGGGGCAAAACAGTTTACTTCGGAAGCAACACCTTTCATAAACAAAAAATTCATTAGACTTTCGTTATTGATTTGAATAACTCTTGATTCTTCGAATAGCTACGTCCTTTTTCAGATCGAAAAAATATTTAAAAATATCAGAAATTTGCATAATTATTTCTTTTCTCTTTATTTTATATTATTGTATTGTATTGTATTGTTTTTTTACTATTATATATTTATTATATTGTTTTTATTCTTTTTATTTTATTGTTATTATATTATTTTTGTTTTCCAAAACAAATTTTGAAAATTTATTTCAGGAATTTATTTTGAAATGAAAAAATGAATCTATAAGATTATGGTATTTAAAAACTGTTTTGATTTGAAAGCTACATCTGAAGAAAAATAAACATTACTCTTAAAGTAAGACAAATTTCCTGACAATATAAAACATTCATTGAGTACTTTCACTGCATTGTTATTGTTAAAAATAATTCTATTTGTTATTTATTCTAAGAAAATATTCATATAAACAAATAACATTGTTTTTTTTGCAAAATCAACTTTTTTCTAAAATTTATTAACAATAATTTTTTGAATTACATTTAAAAATTATTACGAGATAATATAAAAAATTAGATTTATTAAAAAATTGTAGATAAAAACTAGTTATAATTTCTGACTGTTTAACCTTTATATACTTAATTCATTATATGGAAATTTAATATTTTTAAAAATTTTTAAAATTTCACTTATATTTTTTTACAGTATTTAATACTCTTCGCGAATAGAGTAATATAATAACTAAGTATTTTTAGTGTCTTTGTCATTTTTATACATAAATATCGATTGTGGTCTTTGTTCTATACGTTATTTTAATGGATGCTAAACTGCTTAGAATCAAGGCTTCTTCTAATTTTGCAAGAAAATTTTTGAAGGACTTCTAACTGCATGCGTGTGTGTGCAATTACCCTCTCTCCATAATACAAAGTTGCCAATTTACTACATTGGTTCAATTTATTTAACATTAGTATTAATGTGACAATAGTATTGAATACATTTTTTATGATGAATAATTCATCTTCTAATTACTTTTCTGTTCGTATTTTTTCCTTATTAAACAAAAAATTTCTTCAAACGTCTGCTTAGGAAAATGTGGATTATAAATGATATTTTTTTCGACATAAATTGTCATCTATTTCGATAGATATATGATATATCTCTTTTATATGTTGAAAACAATTAGAAAGTAAGTTGTCTAATAAGGGCTGTAGAGACTTTTCGCACCGTGTGAAAAAAGTACTTTTCGTCACACGTGCAAGTAAAACACATTTACTTTCTCAAAAGAGGGAATAAAATAGGTTTTCACTCCTTCAGGAGTAAATAATATCTAAGCGGTAAAACATGTATTTTATTCTCTCGCAGGAGTAAAATCTCTTTTTACTCCCTCTGTTTTAAGATCAAATCTGTGTTTTTATTTGCACTTGTCACGAAAAATATCATGTTCACCATGAGTGCAAGGAGTAAAACTAAATTTTCCATCTTGTTGCATAATCTACTATTATATACCTTAAAAAGTGAAACATAGTTAGTAGTTCGTAAAATTAAAAACAGAAAACACTTTTTTACATTGTAACTTAATCCTATTATATTTATTTAAAGGCACACAGTGCTTAAGTAATAAAAAATGTTTTTCGTTCTCGGAAGCCTTGCGCAATAGGTTTTTACACACTCGTGCGCAAAAACAATTTTTGTGTATGCTAAAGCATGCGTAAAAGAGGCTTTTTCGTACTAGTGTATAAAAAGTTACATTGCGCACGCTTCATCAAACGAAACATATTATGCAATAAGGGAGAGAAACAAGCGATTATTCCCAAGGTGCAATGACTGAACGAGATGTAACCGAGGGATAAATCGCTTCTCTCCCATGTTACATTCGATATTTTTTGTGACAAGGGCACATAACTTACGTTTTTATTTTATTTTCAGGGAGAGAAACATGCTTTTATTCATAAGGGAGTACTTCTCCCCCTAGGGAGAGAAATCTTATTTCTCTCTCTAAAAGCAGGGATTAAAGACGCTGTTTATCACACAGGCGCTACATGTCTTTGTATCAAAATGTAATATTTTGGGCTTAAAAGTCTTGCACTCGTGCATAATAAACACTTTTACGCATGCTAAAACATGCGAAAAGGGATCATTGCATACTAGTATGTAAATAGTATATTATTTCGCTAGTGAGAAAAGTCGGTGATTCTATGCGAATTTTGTAAATATACTCGCGCATGTTCATCCACTTTTCCCACAAGTAATGTACTATACTTCTACTTAAAAAAACTGTAGAAGTTAAATCTTTTACGATTATTTCATAGGAAACGCAATGGTGGTTAAATACTGACGCATATAATAGAAACTGTCATTTTTCCGCTCCACATAGTTGGAAAACATGGCGCTTTTACAGCTCTTGTGAAAAAAAACTTATGATTTTGCTCATACTCCCTCACACGATTTTCTTGTCCTGCCCTTGTAGCACAATACACGAACTTAAATCAGTATTGTTAGTTTTATTTTCTCTTTCTCTCATTAAGAGTTCTAATTTGTTATCTCTGCCATGCAAAGAAAGTGCTTATTTAACAAAGCTAATCAAGGGTTAAACTACAACATTTTTTAAAATGAATGCAATTTCGTATAATCTTTGATAATGAATAAAAAAGGATGATTTGTACAATGACTTTATTTCTTTTGAAATTTATCATAATAATATTATGAATTTAATATTTTATCAATTCCCAATTGTTAATTTTGAAATTACGTGGGAGCAGGAGGATAGCGCGCGCACAGAGAACACAGTGAACAGAGCCCTCTAGTTGTAAATAAAAAAAGATTACTTTTTAATGATTATTTTCATATTTAATGTTTTCATTAGTTCAAACTAATAAACAAATAATGGAACAAATAATGAACTTTTCGTGAATTTGTGTTCACATTTCATCTGTTACGATTTCTGTTTATTTTGATGTAACTTAAATAATTCAAAATAATCATATATATTGATAATTGAAAAGATGCTATAGAATTTTTGCAACGGGTTCTCAATAAATAACGGTTCATGGGTATTATCAAAGTACAAATATCGTTTATTACTCGTAAAATACAATGTACTTAGTCGCGAGGGGAATTTATTGCACAACGACGGGAACTCACAATTCAACTGAACTAGTTCTGCAACTCAAAAGCACTTCTCGGCTCAAAATCAAATCTTTGTCATGCCAAAGTAATTTTTCGGTATTGTCGTATTTTCAAATCCGCGCTCCACCTGTTGCTTATTTTTAACGAATTTGCCACAATACCAATATTCAAAATAAAAATATAGAAGTACTGCGTAATGTAATTAAATTATTATAGAATGAAAATATTATGAATTTTAATTCAAATAATAATATTAATAATAATAATAGTAAATAATTGATTAAACCAAATTTAAATTTCGAAAATTAAGGCAACAGGTTTACAGCGCGCCACCTATCGTGGTTATTATTCATTTACTATTGTAATTATAAATATAATTTTAATTTATTTTAATTTATTATTTTTAAATAATTTTTTACATAGTTATTGTTTTATGAATGAAAAAAATTGTACACTATTAAAGTTCATCACTAACAGAAACTAAAATGAATTGTTTATTTTAGTACACAATTTAAACTAAAATTGTTATTAATAAATTAATCTTTCTTTTTATCAGGATAAATGATTATTATAAATCTTTTTTTTAATGATAACTTAATTCCCGTATCTCATGATAGAAGGGTACCGTCGAGATAAGGGGTATATTTAACTCAAGTTTTTTCAACTTTGAAATCAAATAACAATTTAGTTAATCGTTACTTGAACTTTCAATTTGAAATGCTTACTAAAACTAGAAAAAAATAAGCTTACTGCAAAAACTGGAACAACGTCCATATGACAGTTAAGCCAGATTGAAGGTAAAGCAGGTTCTTGACCAAGCCATGTAATAATAATCGATGGCTTTTTATGATAAACTTCCACAATTTGACTAGGCAATTCCAGAGACTTGGCTTGTTTTTCCAAAAATGTTATGCATCCAGCTGAAATTAAATAAGGAAATTGAATCTCAAAAATAAAACTCAAAAATACTGCAGTATTTCAAATGATCTTCATCCTAAATAACACCATAAAAATAATGTTTTCTCCATAACAGTATAAAAACAATAAGTAATATAATTGAAAATCAAACACTAAAAATGTGGATGACAGAAAGATGAGAAATTGTATTGATTATGAATTGCAGAAAAATCGTTACAAATAAAGTAGAACAACTGGTCAAAGGGAAAACAGTTAGAAAGAAAAAGAAGCAAAAAATGTATGAACTAACAATAATCTACATCCGGTTGCACTGACGGTATCCTGAGAAATTCGCGAAAGTTGTGAATAGCGAGCTGGTCATCAATCCCGTCGTGAGACATGACGCGAATTGGATTTCACTTGGTTGATCTGCTTTTGGGGAGTCTCTCGGAGCTCGCTCTAAAACTGATTAGAAATTCGCGTGCAGTATGAATGTTATAAGAACACATCTTATCAGGATCGCGCAGCTCATCTTTGTTCATTATTATAAAATTAGCGAGATAATAACGACGCGATGATCATTAATAATTTGTGATAAATCGAACAAACAATTTGTATAAATTGTAAAAGATAATTAAAGACATTAATAATTAGAATTTGATGGGTTGAGTTGGGAGCGAGTTTAGCAGTAGAAAAATAGGAGTTGCGAATAAAAAGTGCGACGTGTCATTAATTCATAAAATGTATTCAGATTTATTAAATCTCATGTATGTCTAAATATGAGCTCTTTACATAATATTAATTATATATATTTATATATTTATATGTTATAATATTTATATATTTATATTATACCATGTTTAATAGTTGAACTCGTTACGTTAATGTATAATTACTAGTTAAATTATCATACAAGTGTTTAAGTGACGTAATATGGCTATCGTAAATCTAGGCACATACACATGACAGCGATTTGCAAAACGGTTTATGTATATTTGCAGGGAGCATTTGTTTCTCTTTAACGTAGAAAAGAAAAGACCCAACGTTGCGACATTTTTGCACTCGAACGTTTGCGTTCCAATGGAAAAATGTCAAACGACGTCCCAACCGTATATATACATATACACATGTTCAACCAATCCTTAAGGAATGTAGCATCGTGTGTGTGTATATATATGTTTCATCTGTGTATATACATATATCATGGACTCATTTGTATATGCTCTACATATGTATGTATAACTGTATATATACGAATATATATATTTATATGTCAAAAGAATTGTACAGTGAACAGCGTAGTTTTAGAACTTGCGTGAAACCTCGTGATTACACATCTATGTAAGTAAAAGCGACGCGACTCAGCTACGTTGACGTCAAACATACACATGCAAGCGAAGAAAAACTCGTGTATAAATATATATATACATATATATATATGTATTTATGTATATATATATATCTTACAAAAGAACAACTATTTACAAATTCGCAACCCGATTTTCGTGTTCTCGGCCTATTTTCCTTTCTTTTTAATTCACTTTATTCCTTCGGTTCGTGAATGAATACTGCGACAGAAATACTGCGGTCTTCGGAGACTCAAATCTCCGTACCATTTAGCTCTCGAATTGAAGTTTGATATCATTTGAGAAACAGTGGTATTACATCAAAAATAAAACTGGAAACAATTTGTCCTCATACTTTAGTCTCACTCTATTATGTACAAATGAATGACAGAAAGTCGTAACATTATCTTTATTCAATATTGAATGTACACAAACGAGATACGATTGATGAGATTATCATATCAAACAGATAATACGAAATATACAATGTGAAAGAGAGAGAATAAAAAAGCGTCGTGTCGAGTTGCGATCGTGATTGCCCGAATAATTTGTCCGTACAAAAATAATTCCACGCGATTTTCAACCAAGGCAACTGATATTTACAACGACAATTATGTACAATCGATAGAACGAAACCAAATTAAACAGCGACTTATTGTCTACTTTCGAGATCACAACCGAGGCAAAACAAACGTCTGTTTCATTCATTTTTGTTCCGATGCCAAAAATTAATGTGTGAGTTTCCATTTAAACGTAGAGGATCATATTTACATATGCACACACGCAACTTACGCACATTCGCGACCTCATCGTGATGCAATCATTTGATTGAATAATAATTATAATGATTTCATAATTAGAATAATCATTTGCTTATCGAACTAATTTATATTCATACGCTATCTTCCAACTATATTATGCACTGGATCGTACTTTATCACAACAAAAAAGTTTTAAAAGAAAATATAAAAGAAACAACGCAATCTGTGCAAAAGTAAAAAACAAACGGGGCCGTACAAACAAATGCAGGGGGAGGGGGGAGGGTAGAAATGAACTGTACAGTTCGCCGGTGACGCCATAGTATGGCGTGTTAAGTCAAAAGCAAGGTCGCAGCGGTAACAAAAGTCGTAAAGCTAATCTCCATAAAAGCGACGATTCTCGTCGTTGATTTACAAACTTATTTATAATTCTCGGTTAAAAAATGGGGGTGTGCCATTTAGGGTTCGACCACTCTATCAGTGGCAACTCGGTTTTCGCGGTAACAAAGTACCAAAAAACCCTTTGGATACGATAAAAAAGTTACTTAAATAGATAAGTATATGAAAAATTATTTGTATATCAAATTAAAGAAGGTAGTAAAAACGATGGCACGCGAGGTGTCATTAGCGGATTAAAAGTTGCGATAAGTTTTATTGCACAGGCGCGGAGAGTTCGAGCGCGCAACAACTGGGAGGGGTTTGAGATCCTGCGACAGGTGGCTCCACCTGTTACGAGCGTCCATAGAAGTTCGGTTTAGATGGATAGTTGGGCGTCGTATTGCCAGAGGGTGGTAACGGCGGTGGTGGAGGTGGCGTCGTGAAGCAAGCAGGTGGTGGCGCTGTCGTCGGCGGCAGAGGAGGCGGTGGTGGCGGTGGAGGGGGCACAAATTGCGGCGGATATGGATTGGCACCAGGTGGCGCTTGCGGCGCCAAGAACTGCTGTGTCGGCTGTTTAGCTGCTGCTTCGGTGCGATATTTGCAGTTCGGGTAAATCCCAGGCGGAGGCGGTAGCGGCGGTGGAGGTGGTGGCGCGCTGAAGGTCGGAAAAGCTACGGGTTGTGGTGTTACTGTTGGCTTCGCGAATTGTGGAAAGAGATGCGAAGCCGAACCAGGTGGGGGGATGTATGGTTGAGGTGGCAGTTGCGCCACCCCTGCGAATACTGCACCGGCCATGCTATTCGCTATGCCGGGGGTTGGAGGAGACACTTTACGACACTTCAACATCGCCTCTGCTGTTAAACCTGTAATATTACAATTTTTAGATTATTCATTTTTCCTGATTCATAGTATTTTTTATAAGTATTTTTTTGTAAAAATTTTATAAAATATAAATTTCATAAAAAATCAAGTATTTTCAAAATAAATATCAAAACCATTTTCGTGTGTGAAAACTATAATTACCGAATTTTTTATTTTGAATAATTTTATTGTACTAATTATTTTTTTATATATTAAATAAGTCAAACCTTGTTTCCGTGCTCTTTCCTCTTCATCATCGCTTAAGAAAAGCCCAAATTCCCGTTTGAGCCTTTCTGTGAGATTTTCACGTTGCCTCTCCACTAAGGTAGGTGCCGCTGACCATCCGATGGTACCATCCTCGCCTAAACATAATCAAATGATTCATTCAAAATTTAACCACAAATAAACTATATAATAAATCATCATCGACAAACAGAAAAACAAAAAAGTCAATTAAAAATCTATACTTAAATACCTTTCTTCTCTTCGCTATTTTCAACATTCGCAAAAAGTGGTAAAGTTGTTAGACTCGGCACTTCTTGCGCAGCTTTGACTCCCTCCTCGTCCGAACTCAGCGACGACGTTCCACTACTCGCACTGTCGGATCTCCCTCGCGCTTTATCCGCTACGTTCGTTTCACCTGTACTTTCTTGTTCAGGTGGCGTGCCAGTCGACTGCTGTTTTCTTTTACGATATTCTGATATTGACAACTAAGAAAACACAGACATTAATGTCTCCGTCATATTACATAATAATCTAAATTTGCATATTCAAAATCACTAATACCTTTCTTTTAATCGGCGTAATTTCTGCTTTAACAGACGTTGTCGGTAAGTCATTTGGCGTAACAGTTCTCGGATCTTTAAGACGCGTCGATTTCGGAGCCACAATCTTCACTTCCTCCTTTGATTCCTTCGTCTGTCTCATTTGCACCTCTGGAGCTTTCTTCGTTTCATCCGCCACAAATTCCGGTTCAACCTGCGCATTGTTCACTTCGTCCGGCGACTTTTCTGCCATCTGTGGCACCAACTGATCCACAACTGTGCTCATAGGTGGCGCTACTTCCTCAACTTTTTCTTGTTCATTTTTGCTCTTCGATTTTTCCGGCTCTTCCAATTTCGTCTCAAAAAGTTCTCTCAGCGCAGTCGAAAGCATTGACTTTTCCGGCAGATCTTTCGTTTCATCATTCTCCAGAACGATGGATGACTCGATAATCGCTGCCTCAATTTCTAGTTGACTTTTTGACGTGGGCGTCGGTTCTATCGTAGTCTTCTTGCGGATTCGTTCCGAAAGTGGGGGAATAGAAGGAAATCTGGGAGGAGTCTTGTTCGATGGTTCTTCTTCCAGTTGACACGATTTGCTGTAAAATATGAAGTGACTTAAATCCATTTGAATTATTGCAACTTGACAAGCGTCTTTAAAGCAACTTTTCTAATGCAAAATAACGGAAATGAGTTTTTTGACGTTAAAATAAGCTACATACCCGAGTTTGCTTAATAAGGTTTTTTAAAATTAAACAGTATAAATTATTGTTTTTATATATTTAAAACTAGTGATTTAATTTAAAGAATATATGAATTAAAGTAAAATTCATTTCAACAAGCAAAAAATATTTTGAAAAAACATTTATTCATTAAAATTTAATTAAGTAAGTGAAATGATTAATTAGTCAAAACAGTTGTATGCATTCGATAACAAATTTTTCAACACAAAAACTCAATAGACCTGGTAAAATTTGGATTCCAGGGTCTACTTAAGAAAAGTTCTGGCTTAAAAGAGTTCTTTGAACATCAAAATACCTATCAGCCAATTCCTTTAACTCCTCCATAGCCTCATCCGTGTTGATTTCTTCACTCTGCTTCTCAAATTCTTCAAACGCCTCTTCCTCGCGAGTTTTGACCTTCTCTTCAACAACCTCCATCTCTGTCACTTCCTCTTCCACTTTTATCTTATTCTCTTCCTCAAACACCTTCTCACAATCATCAAGGTCATCAATGTCTCGCTCTTCAGACTCAGAGTCTTCCTTCGAGCTGTCCATGAGACCCTCGATGCCGTCTACTTCATTCCTGTAACCGTCGTTGTTCGTCTCGACCTTCTCCTTATAATCATTTCCATCGTCGCCAGTGATTCTCATCATCTGCGCCTCGACATCAAATTCGTCTATCGACATACTGTCTTCCTCTCTCTTTTCCTCTTTTGGTTTTGAATCGCACTCCATTAAAGCAAAATCATCATCCTCGGACTTCATTTCTTCGTCGAAAGGTTCTTCCTTCGGTTTCTCCAGCTCAGTCTCGGATTTGAATTCTGCTTTAGGTGACACCGACTCCGACTTAATGGTATCTTCGCTCAGACACGAAATCGGAGGGATTTCATTTTTGGAAGTTTCATTCGTCACTTGGGCGAAATGTATCTTCTCATTGTCCAATTTAGTTTCATCTTCCTCTTTGATGGGATGTGGGAATATCACGACTGGTTTGGAGTCCTCGGACAGGTGTTCAGAGAAATCATCCTGAAAACAACAAAAAGGTTAGTTTGATGAATTAGACGATTTCCGACGTCGAGCAAGTGAGTAGTAGTCAGAATGAATATATATATATGTTGGTACACTGTAGTATATCTTGTTTGTTGATTGATTAATTATTGTAAGGTTATAAATAATATTGATGGTCATAATGGTTAAACAATGGCGAAATAAATGTCACAATAAATGCACAATGATTGGTGTAAAGGTGGTAGTGATAATTACAGTTTTCGTGATTTTTGAGAAATCACAACGTCAATTTTTACAGAACCAGAATTTGGCAACAATGTTTTTCATCTTTTTTATTTAGATTCTTCTTACTAAATAATTTGATGTGTTTTGTTTCTTGACAATTGCATGCAGCTTTTTATTGCCTAATTCTGAGTGGTAACTCAAACAAACACCGCACCAACAGAGCTTGAATAAATATACCTTCATTCTTTTATTTTACGTTGTTAAAGTCTTGAACGATGTGTTGATCCCAACGTAAGTTTCGTATTCTTGCTTTTTTTTCTTAGCGTCTTATTTTCTTTCTTTCTTTCTCTCTCTCTCTCCTTTTTATTTTTCAACTCGACTACACTAGTTACTTTTCACATCTGACTGTATACAGAAATTCAAAAATAACCAATGATGATTTTATTTTGTCTTTAAATGCTATTTGTGCAAAACCACTTAAAATCTCGTTATTTTACATCGACGTGCAGAGCCAACGACAATCTTAGTTTGAAAATATTTTCCACGGAAAGTGAAAAAGAATTTCGTTAATAAACAAATATTGATCACATCTTTATAAACATGAGTTGATGTAGAGATTTAAAATATTACATAGGTTAATATTTATATATTATAATACAACATTCATTTATACATGATTAAAAAATAAACAATTTTAAATATAGATGATTTATGATCATAAATGAAACTTTCAGTTAATCAAAAATTATGACAATTTTATTTCGAAATCATATCAGCTTTTTAAAGTCTCAAAACCTACAGTTTATAATATTTTGACACGTTTTCATATAAAAAAATACCATAAAAATTTAAAAAATGTATATTAACATCTATTATCTACTAAATAAAAAATACAATAAAACATCTTAAACAAAGCATTAATCACAACTGAAGAATAAAAACCATTAACAACCTTTTTTAAACACTCATTCATGATCATAAAATTTACTATTCGTTTATTTTTCCCCGCCCATTCTATATGACGCTGTACATTTCCATACATTTAAGTCACGTCGCAGATTTAGTTTCTTACCTCGACGAAAGAATTGCTGTGACTTGGAGCAAGGTCAGGTGCCAGTAAAGTTGGTGTGGTTGGAGGCGTGTAATTATCCGCCGAAAGATTTTCTCGAGCGAACCTCCTTTTTTTAGGTGGTGCTAGAGTGCTCGGAGGACTCTCAGGTCTACTGTTTGTGGGCGAGTCGCACTCTTCAGAGATTGCTTGACGCAACCACCGTTTCTTCGCCGAGCCACTAGATACAGCGCACCCTGTGCCATTTTTCTTGTCCTTTTGAGGTGGTGAATCACAGATGCTCGACACCGAGTTTGCTGCTTGAACCAGTGTCGCGAAACTCTTCGCAGTAGTACTGCTATAATTGAAGTCAGAGGGCGCCACCTCTGCAGCCGACAATTCCGGGGTCTTAGCCAGGTTTGTCGGGCCAAGAGGTGGGGGTGGTGGATCAGGCGACTCTTTTAGCCACTCATTCATCATGACCTTAAAAAACGAATAAACAAAATGATCAAAATTTATTTCATTTTCTACAAGATTAGTATAATAAATAATTCAATGTAATTAATTTCATATATAATAAACATGTGTAATATAATAGTCGAAATGGAAATATTCATTTTTTCATTGATACCTTTTTGGTTTTGGGAAACTTAAATCCCGGAGCCAAAGGTCCAACAGCAGCTGCGACCAATAGGCAAGCTGACGATAACGGAGTGGAAGGAGTAGAACTCTGGGAGCCGCTGCTACTAGCGCTATCACAATTCGGGCTCTTAACTGGAGTTGGTTGCTGCATCGGAGGCGACGGAGGTCCAGAGATGTTTGAGTTCGCCAATGCCAGAAGTAAACCAGCGGCGGTGGGAATGCCTTGATGGGGCGAACTAGTGCTGCCGTTGTCTTGTTGCTGTTTGACTGGTGTTCGCAGACGTGAGTTGTACAAATTCTGGTTGGGTGGACAATTCTGATTCGCAGTTGGAGACTGTAAACATAATATCATTCATAGAACTTGCACTAAAATTAATTATGATACACAAAAACGATGTTAAAATACTCAAATAAAACAATCAGTTATTACTATTTTCAATATAAACTAATTAATCTCTTGCATATCATTTGGTTAAATTAACTAATCCATGAAATCAATATAAAATTATAAAACTCATCTCCGAAGATCTTACCCTTGATCTCAGAGACGGACTTTCATCTTCACTAGAAAGATCTGAGTCAGCACTATTGAGCCTCGGTCTTCTACTGTGTCCTTGTGATGTTGTGCGCGCGCGTCCCTTCCGGCGTTTACGTCGCACCGGCTTTTCTTGCTGCTTGACCACACCTTTTGCTTCGCTTCGCGGCAGTTCATCGTTGTCGCTGTGTGGACCAGATTCCTTACGCTGCGCGTTTCGTGCTTGTACTTCTTGTTTGCGCTGCTGAGCCTTCTCGAGACGTTCGAACGCCTTCATGATAGCTTCCATTTTACGCTCCTCGCGCGTCATTTTCTTCTTATCCTTCTTCGTGCTCTCGCCACTAGGAGCACTGCTTGGCGCATGCGCGGGCGAAGTCTGAGGAGACGGTGACCTCGTTGTCTCCTCTTTGACTTGCGCAGCGGCCGCAGCTGCGGCAGCCGCTGCCGCCTGCCGTGTCACGGACGAGTTGCTCGTTACAGTAGGTGTAGGTGGTGGCGCTACGACACGTTTGGTCGAAGGTGGTGGCGCTGGCGCCGCACTCACCGGTGGCTCCACTTCGGGTGGTGTTGTTATAGGTGGAGCCACTACAGGGGGTGGTGCAGGTGCTGGTGCCGGCACGACTGCCGGCGCAGGCGCAGTTGGTTCCGAATCTTCCGTCGAAGCGGTGTTTCGGCGACCTCGTCGTCTTCGTTCACGTCCACTGAAATAAAGAAATTTTTATTTTTTATAAATTATAATTCTATGTTGAATAAATTATTAGCAGTTAAATTTTTTCGAAATCTAGGGAAAATTAAATTAAATTAAATTAATTTAAATTATTATTATTATTTTTTAAAATTGTATCTTTCTTTAATAGAGTAATATATTTTGTATATTTAAAATGATGATCTTG
>JABFQD010000840.1:0-21912 GCA_022817045.1 Psix sp. ZL-2020 | reverse complement strand
CATTGAGAAATAGATTCTATTTTCAATGACACTTGAATAAATATACTTCTCTTTCAATTTATTATATCCCACGTTTTTTATGATAGAAAAATAAAAGCATGTACTAATTTTTGTTGAATGATGCTTTAAATATATTTTATTTCGTATTTTTTATATTCATTGTATGTTACATTTTTTATCTATGCAATGAGATACATTCTGAAAAGCTTCTAAGTATGCTATACTCGGTGGTGTACAGAAGGCTGAATTGTATTTTCTATATATTTGAATCAGTAAAACCTACTTTAGAATAAGGAAATATTTACTGTAACCAAGCCCAAAGTATATACCATTGCATTTTCACTAGTATACTTTGGGTTGAGTCTCGATGATAATATTAGCTTATCCTGCAACAGATTTTGCTGATTCAGATTTAAATTTCATATATTTTTCTTCACATAAGATTTAACACTGGATGTATCGAAAGGAATTTATCCTCTAAGTTTTATATTTAGATATTTATTCATATAACTTATTGTGTATAACATATATAGTTTCATATAAAGTTTCTTCACTTAGAATTATTAGTTATTAGTAATTACAAGTATGTTTTATGTGAAATAACCGCACGTGCAAAAAACATGCACACAAAATTTAATGAAACATATATTTTTGGAATATCACTAAAGGTTATATAATATATATAAGAATTTTGATCGTCACTTTTCATTTATATTTTGATTATGACTAAGCGACGTTTCAAAAAATTAATTGAAAGAATAAATATTCATCGTCAATAATGGTCCATGACGAAAGTTTGAATTTTGGGTTGAACTTAAAATATTCACAAGAAGCTTGTTTATTTGAGACTGTATAAATGTGTGAGCTTTAGAATCCAAAGAACGGTAATTGATCGATGCGTTTAAGCTGTAAATGAGAAGCGAGACTTATTTTTTAGGACAACAATTAATTAAGGTGGCTCGAGGACAGCGAACTGTTGAAAGAACTGGGCAAAAAGTTGTCGGAATTGATGGTTTCAATGTGAAAGTTTAAGTTGGACGAAGTGCATGCTGGCGGGTATTTTGGTCTCGCGGTGGCACCGCCGGCGTGGTAGATTGATTGGTTCGTCTCTCTTGGCGCGCGGGATAATTATTCGTCGGTTCTAGTTCGCGCGTCGAATTAGCCTAGAATCCGAACGAAACGAGACGTAAAATCGTGCATCGTTTTGTCTTCCGCGACAGCATCCTCCATACACCTTAAAATTAAACATTTTCCATTTATGAACTAACCGAAAAAACGCAGTTCATTAAAGCAGAATTCACTTAAATGGTTAAGAGCAGATCATTTGATCGTTTCATTGCTCACTACATAAAAACAAATAATTGTAATATCAACTCGCGCGTCATAAGTATTGTTAATTGTAAATTGCTGCGGGTTTGCAATTTTTGAATCCTTGCGTGACATGATCTTTGATAAGTGTATTTGTTTCTCCACTTCTTTTTCTTTCCGTTTGCACATTAACATAAATGCACAAAGTACTGCTTATTTTGTTCCGTAATTATTTCGAACGAGTTATATATGACGCGTAATTGCAGCTATTGCAATCGCATTCTCGGTGAATTTGATTCAGTTTGTTAACAATGAAGTTCTACCTTCCGCCATATATAATAATTAGTAATTGACAAAATAATCCATTTTATTTTTATTGACGTGTTGAAACAAAAATAAGTTTCTTCGTTTTATCGCGATGAGTAATTATATCCTTCAAAGTCTGAAAGATCAGACTAATCGTGTCATTGCGGATTCGCGGAAACTATGCACAATTTCCCACACGCGACAATTATCAACCGTCGTCAAAAACAACAAAAGCAACATGACACGTCATTAATATTCCATGCGAGTTCAACATATACAATTACGCGACTAGATATGTCTTGGGATGTTTGATTATGTATCCGCGGCAGGAGATATGACTCGGGACTCTGCTTGTTAGAAACAATGCTATTGAATATTTCATATTGTTCATTGATAACGAATTACCAGACATAATTTGTATATACACACGTAAAATTCATTATCTTGCTCAGGAAAAAATTCGTTTTTGATTATATAGGTTTAGCTCTTTAAAAAACATTCGTGTGAAAATATATTTTACACTGCTTAAACAGTGCATAAATAATAATAAAAACCACTTTTTGCTAATCCTTTTAAAATTCAACTTTGGTCTTCGCTTTAGACAATAAATGTTTCGACTTTCGATTTGAATTTGATGAATAGATGATTTTGAACATTTGCGAACAAGTGTTATTATCTCCCGAAAGTGAAATATGACTTTTGACTGGTTCAATCTTTTTGTTTGTCTGATATACGTCATAATTCAGGACGGCTTTTACGAGGATATTTGGATGAGGCACGTGCTCTTGATGATTCGCTCGACGACGCGTCGAGCGTCGTTACGGCGGGTATTATAATATAATAAGAATCGGATTAGCATTGAATGAGATAGGCGGCGCGCGACGGTAGGCAATAAGTCCGCAGAGAGAAGACGGCCTTTTACGACGCGCGCGGTGGTCCAAGCCTTAAAATACGTAATGCCCGATATACAGTCATCCGCGCCCTTCTCAAGTGGTTTCTCTATTTCGCAGTTTGCTTTTTCTTCGCGAACAACGCCGCCTGGCGAAAATATACTGCACGATCTGCGCGCGCCAACTTCCACTTTAACTCGAAACGTCGTCATTAGCTTATGGCTTCTTTGCGTCACGTTAACCGCCCTTAACACTTGAGCCTATCGTTAATTGAATTAGCCGAACAGACTACCTTAGCAACGCCCACATGGGAAACACTCGTATGATCTCGACAAAAATGAAATTATCAAGAAAAATGTCATTACTGACGTCAAGTGCACTTGTACTTCAATGTTTCTCGTTGAAATCAGAATCATGATACATCATTTTTTGTCTTCGAAAGTTCACTGTACTTTTGTCAAGCTGTTTATGCAAAAATGATTTGTAATTAAATAACACAATGTTAGCATCAGACTTGTACCGAATTAATAAACAATTATAATTTTTGTTCATCTGTTCAATATTCAATCTACTGTTGATCAAAAGAATAATTTTAATCGCAAAACCATGTAGCTTTACAGTATACACCTAAGTTGAGAGCAATAAATCAACTTTGCACTCGTTAGCATAGTGCATAGTTATAAACGCGTAGCCACTTGGCTCAATGATCAGACACAATGAGCGTGAATAAATAATTTATGCAATGACTCTTATTAACGTCCCCGCGCAATTACGAAACGAGCAGCCATGCGGTTATTTCGTAAATTAACATTCTCATGAATTACAACCGATTAATTTGACTTATGGTGGTATCGAATGAAATGATCAAATATTGAAAAACGTCATGAAACTTTGGCACGTGAAAAAGTCGAGAGCTTATCGCGTAACGAGAGCGCCACAAATCATGGAAAGGCGCGACTCTAATAAATCTGATGGCTTTCATCTTTCCCGTGGCCGTTGCACGTTAACAGCATTTTTTGCTCGTTAATTAGAGTCACGAGTCACGTTATTTTATGCCCGATGTCGGTGCATGAGACACACGCCTGATTAACCGGAGCACGCGTCTCGTTCGCGACGGCTAATCGTTTACCGGCATCGCGCTTTTTAAAGTCCCGCTCAACGATACGAAATTGTACCAATCCGACAACAAAAACCAGCCCTCGTTTTTACCCTCAAACATGAGGTTAAAAAGTTTAAGTTAAAAAGTTTATTCGGTCAAAAGTTTTTACTTTGTTACATGAAAAATTAATGTAATCATTTTTTAAACTAATAAAGGCTGAGAATTCATAAGTTACATTGAAAAATTGCGACTATGCATTAATGATAAAATCATATTTTAAAGTTCAAACAATGTAAATATTAAATTGTAAAAGAATTTGTAAAGAATATTATTTGTTCTATTTGCAGTGAGACTACAAGAAGATTTCAGAAGTTCCTTGCGATATTCTGTAATTTATTTGCGACAAATAATCTAATTTGTTAAAAACGAAACTCTGTGTAAACAACGCGAGCTTCTTTCCGTAAACTTGAAATGCTTCAGAAAACTTGAAAGGAAAAAGTTCAAAAGTTCGGAGGAAGTTTCCATTTGAGTTCAAGTTACGAAGTTTGACATAAACCAAACTGCGTTGATATGAAAATAAGGAAGACGATTCGGAATTCCGGGCGTAGTGGGTCGTTTTTATAGAGCTCGGAAGACATAAAGAAAGCGGCTGGATTTCTGTCGATCGGCCGTGACTATATGATAAAATTATTGTAACGATGTGCATTGTACAGAAGAGTATGTAGCTACGTGACTCGCATAATGCACGCGCACTTATGATCGCCTGGTTGGTGACCGATTCTGAGCGCAAGTACCATTTCCAGCCGCGTAACAATAGTTGAGCCACGGACCACCCGCGGCTCACCATTACGGTCGCGTTCGAACGTTCGCGAGTCGATTGGAACGTCCGTGAAATCGCGACATAAATACTGCGTAGCTTGTTTTTGTTCACCAAATCCGACGCTGTCTCGATGTAACGTCACGACTAAACGTCTTGATCAATTATCTGTCTCAGTAAGAAGAAGAAAAAGGTCGTCTGCCTTAGATTTGTATTCTTGTGTATATCTTGTATGTTTCGCACAGATTAAAAAAGACAAGAAATTGCGATGTATCATATACACACGAGGAAGAAAAGTAATTCGCCTTGTCACAATCATTATGCTGTGTAGTTACTCTATTATAATACAAAATTAATTTTCTGAAATGTTTTGATATTCATGAAATTGATAGAATTATATATATAAACATTTTTTACTAAAAATTGTGATTTTTCAACTACACTTTTTTGTAATACTTATACTGATGTTTTTGATATATACCTCACAAACATTATATGAAATTTATTTATGTATGAGATTAAAAAAACAATGATTAAGCAATCTAAAACTTACAACATTCTTTATAAAAGCTTAAGCGCATTTGATCTTTGAACCATTAAATATGATTCTAATCCAAAGAAATTGAATAACCTATTATATAGAATCTTATATTTCTAAGAACAGGCATAAGGATTAAGTACTACTGTTTGAAAAGAGTGTGTTGAAAGATAAAAAACGTGTTATTTTCAATAAACTAAAACAAGCTGAAAACAAAAAAGCCGGTTTGAAATACAAAACGCGCTGGCGCCGAAAGCAACAGTTTCTAAGCTCGGCTAATATGCCATTGTGCTGCCATTAGTCGATTAGCGTGACATCATTTTGTGGTTTTAAACTTCGCCATGTGGCGGGTCTTCTTATCAAACTTTTGAATTGCATGAGTCGACCGCATATGAAGCAATCGTCATTTATATCTAACGAATATTTTCTCCCCAAAGTGAGAAAGTGGAGCGATCGTATTACAGGTTTGAAAAATGCTGTGGTGTGCGCGGTGAGATATTCTTTTTGCGGAGAAAAGCTTTCCCGCGGTGCTGAACGGAAATCAATGCTCGTTTCTTTTCCAGGGCAATCCATATGGGTTGAAGGACGCGACGGGTATGGGAATGACGGCGGATATGGGAGCAGCATGGGGTACCGCCGCTCTGCAGCCTGCTGCCACTGGCTACTATCCATACGACCCGACGCTTGCTGCTTACGGGTATGTAAAAGACGTTTTGTTATAGTTCCTTTTCTAAAGAGACACTCTTAATTAAAATATATATCATGAATATGAGAACAAAATTTCATTTACATTTGTTTCTCTTTTACATTCAAAATAACTATACCGAGGATCTTTTATTTATCGGTTACAATGTTCAGAGTTGTTTTATCAGTTGCATTATATAGTATAAGTGTTGTTGGAATTGGACTGAGAAATTAAAATAACTTTAGTACAGCTTTTTATGATGTATATAGCACGAACGCATGTATAGAAATTGAAATGTCATATGTTCTAAATTACGCGTGAAACTGATTTATTATTAAATGAATGTGAATATACATTCGTTTTATAGTAGTGTAATGTCACTTCAATGTTCTAAAAATATGAATTAAAACTTGTAATGAAATTGCGCTTCGTATCATTTATAACTATCAACCCCATTAATTCATACGTATAAAGGGTATAAAAGTTAGTGTGACATGCGCGACAATCATTCTGATCTCACAAATTAATTTTCTCGAGCCGATTGTAAATAATTTGATTTAAATACAGTCCTCTAAAAGAGATCACGAAAGAGCCACCAGAACTTCACGTTCGGCTTTTGTCCTGAGTACATTGCGATCGCATAATCCTTATCCTCGGAAACAGTCGGACCTAATCTCCTAATCCGTCGAGGAATGCGATACATTTCTTGCGTTCCAATAAGTCAATATCAGCGCTAATTACAGATATCGGACCCGGTAAGAGTCCCAGTAATCCTCGTTATAACGGGTGATCCGAGATAGCAACCATTACGAGATACCGACAGACATGTTAACCAGCCGATAAAGGATTAGCTCGCTGATAGGCATCATTTCGGTCCGAAGGGCTCAATCGTGATTGCCTATCGCCGCGAATACATCAAAGTCCGACGCTTACAAAATGGCTGGTGCTCGCTTAGAGTCGCGAGTGGGCGTACATAATGGAGACTCCTGGCTAGATTATGCTCTGTAAGTGTAGCGCTCGTGCAGCCAGTGGTAGTGGCAGCGATGCCAGTGGGTCTCCTCGTGCGAGACCCGAGGAGAGTTTATTGATTGGCTTCCTCCGAGGCACGCTGCTCGTCTTTGTCGCGCACTTTCCCGCGCCCGCTCTTTCGTACTGCTTTTGCGATACTCCCCCTCCCCCGTACAACAGCTTCGCATCTCTCTTCAAACACTAGCGACAAAAGTTTTGCCTGCTCTCACAGGTGCTCCTCTACTTTTTCCAGGTGAACCTACTGCGTTTGCGCTCCTCTATATATCTGTACACGTGACATGCTTCTTCAATGTTTCATGGAGTTCAAAAATCCTCGTGATATATCGTACCTCGAATGAATGAAAACTTTGTTTCTCATTTTTAAATTATGATATTCAATTCAACCAATAAATTTTCCGAATAAAAATTCACAATCAAGCCGCGCAGGTTATTCTTATTTCATTTATCGGTTTAATAGCTAAGTTAGAAGAATCTATGATTTGAAAATTTCATATCTTGTAGTTTGCAGTAAATACATGATGCATGAAGAAAAAAAAATCAGAATTACTTAAGTGAAATTTCAATGATATCAATACATTCTTTATATAGAGATATTATCTCATTCGATCATTTTATAAAGTTTTGTTACTTTGCGCTTGAATGTAATTATTGTTACACGAAAATTCAATACTATTCGGAGTTGTGATAAAGAAAATGTTACTATTAAGAATTGCAATTACATATTTTTTGAATCAATGTTTAACAAATGTTACTGTTTGCTTGGCATTTATCTAAAGGTGTGATTGCATGTTGTGAAAAATTATTACACTCATTCTATGCACTTCATTAAAAACAGTAATTATTTTACAACAGAAATGTTCTTAGATAATTTCCATTGAGAATAATGCATCAACTTTTGACTGTTATAAATTAAACACTATGTGTATTTGAATGTGACACTTATATTCGAATACGTATATAGGAATAAAGAATAAAAATGTCAAATCATTCGAAATAGCTGAATATTTTCCTTTGCAAGAATTATCATACCGAACAATATCTAGGACAAAATTTAATGACAAATACAACAATGGTAAGAATATTATGTATTGAGTTCTTCTTTCCTGCTTCGATTCTAAAGCTAAATTTATTTTACGTTGTAAAATGACAATAGGTATACAGTAACACTGTCCGACGTACTCGTTATTTTGCGTTGCGTATGTGATTTTCAGTCGTGACGGTTTGTCTTTATGTTTGCGTACATATGCATTCGTATAGGAATGTATAACCCTACGCGAGGGGCCCGCCATTGTTTTATGCCGAGGGTATAAAAAAGTTTGCTAAAGGACGTGGGTGGACGTAGGTGAATATGACTTTCAGAACCGCCAACACCTTTCCCCACACTCAAAGTATGCTTTTTATTTCCGCGTCGCCGCTTTTTTAAAACGTTATACATTGCTTGTCCCGCCCATTCTGTTCTATTTTCGAATATTCGTTTTCCCAACGCGCATTATTAAACTCCTCACATTTTTTTTCATCTTGAACAATTTCAACCTTTCAAACTCCCGTCGATATTTTAACGTAAAAATAGAGGTATAATTGTAGCACATAAGTTTCATGCAAGTAACATTTACCGTACTAAAATTTCACATATTATTAATTCTTATGCATTTTTTTTGTGGAATTTTATTTATTTGTATGTACTATTAATAATTAAAAAAAATCTATTTCGATATAAAATGCTCTGTATGAAATTCGGTGTTTTCATTTAATTAATAAAATTTGTGCTGGTAAGTAAAAGGTGACGAGAAAAAAGCATTATAATTTTTCGCGGTCCTCGTAAATCGACGGGCATTATGGTACAACCCTTGGCGAGCGTCCGGGAGGGTCGACTAGTATTTTGCCCGGCGTCTCTGATACACTCGAGGCCATTCAATAAAGGCGCCATCTCTCACGAAAACCCCTTCGTTCGCACACGCGCGCATGAAACCCTCCTCTCTGTTCGTAGCCGGCACCCTTTTCACTTTTCCGTCGTCGCCGAGCCGCCCTCGCGGCTACCCTGCCGGCTTCCCTTATTCACGTATGGGAATGTACGACGCGCTTCTACGCTGAATTGCCGAAAATACTCATGTGGTAAAAACCTAGTCGAGAGCACCACTCCCGAAAAAAAGATCCTTTTTTTCTCAGACCACCGCTCAGACATAACTGAAACAAGCTTAAGTTTTTTTCTCTTCGCAAAAATTCGTTTAGAAAATGATTCTTTTTCTGGATGAATAATTTATAGAGGAAACTTATGAATCAAATGTTTCTTTTAGAATTATGTGAAGATTCTTTAAAAAGAGTAATAATTTATTCTCTTGTTTTGATAAAATATATGAACGGTGTATCAAGTTCATCAAATAAATTTAATTCCTGTGTATTGCAACACACTTCAAAATCGCGTTAGATTTAAAAGTATGGAAATGATGAATTAAAATTGAAACAGGTTTTTTCACTTTGAATGAATAATAAAAATAGCAAACATGATTTTTAGTTGTTTTCTAACGTTTGGGTTTTTAATAAATCAAGTCATTTTAAAAAGCAAATACAGAATCAATTTGATAATTGATAATCTTGTGACATTATTATTAAGTCCTTATGTTACACGCGTAATTTTTGTTACTCTCGATTTAATTTCCCATAAATCACTTTTTAATTTCAGCATTTAATCACATTAAGACACTTTATAAATTCACTTAATTCAATAACTCGTTTGTCCACTTCGTTCGCGATAACTCAAGTCTATAATCTCTAATAATTATAAGCTGAATCACGTAAGCGCAACGCCTCAAGACAATGCGCGTTAACGATTCGAAGAAAAATTTATAAATTACTTGCGCATAATTACAGAACAGGTCCCAATCATGATAGGTCTGCTAGGGATAAATTTTCGTAGTTACATATATGTCGCTATAAGCAACGTAATTGGTTTAGTCATTTCACGGGCAAGATTCGCGAGGCGAAATAAAACAGAAAAGCTTAGCCTGGACGTTGCTATCGAGCTGCGCTACTAACTCAATTTCAATCCGAAAAGGGAGTCGCAAGTTTTTAAGCATCAGTGCGACGTCGCATCACGATAATAACTAGCATTGTAACTTTTTCTCCACTGAACCGGTTTTCCGTTATTTTTCTCGCGGAGAAGTCACAAGCAACAGTGGGCAAAGAAAATCGGTGTGCTGGTGAAAAGTTGAGCTCGATCGAGTATGACTGTAGGCCAACATTGCTGTAAAATATTTTACGTTCCAGCAAGTCGCGCATTACATGTTCCTGCGGATTCTTCAGTTCTCTTTTTTTCTAAAACTCAGTGTAATTGTGCCGATTTCGGACAAAAACCCAACCAATTACTTGATATCGAACAAATCAAAAGAGATGCCGCTTCGATTACCGGTTGCTAAGGTAACTGATTGAGTTTTCAATATGAAAACATTTGTGTCGGACGAGAAGAGAGTTACGTGAGAGGTGGCGCCCTCTCGGTAGAGATGCCGTGAATTACGATACCGTAGGACTTCGTTTTTGCTCGAACAGAAAAAGTGCTGGCAAGTTTTTATATTCTTAATAAAAAATGCTTTTAAAAAGCTAATTTTATGTCTAATCTAATTTTGTTTCAAATCGAACTTTCGTGCGAATGCATTGTCTGTAGTTCAAGTGACATAATTTGAATCGATGAAGAGCGTTGGTAGACGATCGAAACAGCGAATGTATTCAGTGTGAAACTTAACGATACATTCTCTATCGTCTGAGGTAGGTGAGCTCGTCGAATTAATGCAACCCGATGGGTGTTGTTTCGCGAAATGCATACTATGCATTACGCCTGATGCGGATGTGCGAGCTACACTCGAGTATTAGATTCGGCTATTGGATCGGTGGGTGTACTCGAAAGCGACGTTTGCATTTGCGGACGCGCTTGTGCAACTATTGGACTTCGCTGCGCATATACGGACGACGTAATTACGCGCGTTCTGCCAATATTGGTTAACCTTTCGAGGTTGACGCCACCATATGCAAAGCCCCTAATGAACTACTCGAGTGCTCACGGTCTAGTATTGCTTCTGCCCTTCGCAATATCCATATCGTTATATTACCTACGCTTTGTATCTGTCCTATCCAGTGGTCTGCTCTTGTCGGTCCCGTTACGTCGTATGCCGTCGTAGCAATTTTAAGTTCCGTTGAATGCAATAGTCTGGTTTCAGTTTCGAATCTGTCGTTATGAAAGTTTCGCAACGTCATATTGCTATGAATAGAGTCGAGTTCGACCTGTTGCTGGAAGCAAAGAAGCAACCCTTATAATCTCGTTGATTAACGCTCGAGATAGCAAGCCGCTCGTTATCGTCGTAACTTTTGTCGTGCGACTCTTCCAGACGAAGATAGTCTTTTTTATGCCCCGAAATAGATTCATTGCCCGTGCTTAATTTGTACAATAAAATGCAATGGCAATTACAACTTCCATCCCCGTTGAATCGCGTGCTATAATCTCGCGTGAAACGTGTCTGCACGGAATTTTACTGTTGTCGAACAACGCCGCGTAACGATCATAAACGAATCGTATAGTCGTGGCAATTTTTTGCTACTTAGGCATCGTTCCTTGTGTTGATCTTGCCGTATCATTGACGTAGGAAATGCGAACACCGCCTTTCCCGTGTCTGCAGGGAGCTTAATAGAGGGTAAAACCGTCTCGCCGCCTCCACCCGTAATTCGACCGCCGTAACCACCACAGACTCAATCACCTTATACTTTACTTCTCTTCTTTTCCGGCGTTACCCAGCCGACTCTCGCTCCCTTGCCTACTTTTTTTTCTTTTTTTGCCTGTTCATTGGCAATCTCCGTATACTTGCGGGTCGATTGAAGTTTACGGAAAATTGACTGGCTCTAAAGTGAAAACACAATGCGATCGTATACTTGACTGTATTCTGTCATTGTATAAAGCTTTCTCCAAAACCTTTATTTTGATATTTGTTTTGGAATACACTGAGGGCTGTATATTTACGTATTGCATTTATAAACCTATTAGTTTAATGTATAGTTTAACGAGTTGAGCCATTAAACTTTGCGAATCGTTTTCGACAAAGCTGAATGTGGAGTCGATCAAATTTGCCATTACGCTGAGTGAGTCAGGAGAATTTGATAAAATCACAGCGTCATTAGCTGAGGCTTTCCCCAGTAATATATTCGCCACATATTAGAGACAGTGCAAATTACTGTATGAGGCAAACGTAGGGTCAGTTTGCACACTAGTAGTAGGGGGATATATATTTATGGGATGAGGTTTTTTATTTATATGAAGGAGTGGATTGCATAGAAACATATACGAATGAGTTGAATGAAATAATAAAATACACTTACTATTGTTGCAGGTACGGCGCGGGATATGATTTGGCGGCGAGGCGGAAAAATGCTACGAGGGAGTCAACGGCTACGCTCAAAGCATGGCTGAATGAGCACAAGAAGAATCCGTATCCAACGAAGGGCGAGAAAATCATGCTCGCGATAATTACTAAAATGACGTTAACTCAAGTTTCCACTTGGTTCGCGAACGCCCGTCGACGTCTTAAAAAGGAGAATAAAATGACGTGGGAGCCGAAGAACAAAACGGACGATGACGACGATGCGGTGCTAAGTGACTCCGAGGACAACAAAGACAAAGATGACGTTTCAAGTGATAATCGAAGCGACAGGGTCGGGGACGAGGCCAGGAGAGGATTGGATGATAGCGGTGAGTAAACACTTACTTGGTCGTTTAACGATCGGTAAACTCGGATATTAAAACTCAGAATCTATAATTAATTACTGAGATTCGTAATTCGTTCTTGTTTGCAAAAGCTTTTAAAAATGTTTTATATATAATTGTGCGGATGAACATTCGATGAGCTAAAATGGTTGATACTTTTGCGTTTGTCAAGGTCGATTGAATATCCGAAAATTCTGAGTAAACGAGATTGCGAATGAATATGCGCGTGCGACGTCTATATCGCGAGGGCGGTCATAATGCTCTACGTTTGGATAAACACAGTGACGGGTTGCGGGTTGCCGCGCGAGAAGATTAATGGCCTTCGCTTTGGTCCCCCGGTAGACAAAGGCGAGGAGTGCGCGGGGTATTGGCAACTTTAGTGGTGTACGTAGTTGTAGCATAGGGTGCGGCTGCGTTTGAGTAGCAGTCCAGAGGACCAATATACACTCCGGCCTATCCACACGGGTTTATATACGCTCAGATACTGGCACTGATTCGAAGCACGGTGATGTATCGGTGCCCGCAGTGAGACGAATGGTATGGACCCTCGTATGGCTACTATTAACCCACCACACGTCTACCAATATCGTTTGGCTGCTGTTTCACATTACTGTCCACCTGAACCCGAGTGTGAATTTCTTTTACAAGAAACGAATGTTTTACATTGTCATGAAGTAAGAAGAAAAATAAAACAAGTTTTTGTTGATAATCATTTATTTTTATACTTATGATAATATTCAATAACATTGTTACGTAAACAATAGCCGAGCTTTTACTTGTCAATGGATATGAAATCATAAAATTAACGGCTGATGCCAGGGGTCGTAAGTTAAAGAGCCACTTGTAGACTCAACAGTAGTATCTATTTAGTTGGCCCATAAGGTTCTCTTTATAAAAGGGTCCGCGTGCACGCCCTTAATCCAAACTTCCATTTAGAGCGTATTGTTACTTCTCTCTCTAGTCCATCGACAGCTTCTGAGTTTGTATCTCACTTCGTTCTGGCGCAGCGATAGACCCTTCTAACTTGAGAATTATCGCTTGACGACCCATCAAGTATAACCCTCTGCCGACTCATTCGGACCTCTTAATGAAATTCTCACCCCTAACTGACTGGTTGGCTGGCTGGCTGGCTGACTCGGCTGGCTAGCTCTACAGCAGACCGTCTGAATGATGCTAGAGTGCTGATAGAGATAAAGCCATGGAGGGAAGAAAGACAATCAACATCAGACTGGGAGATTTGCTGATGCGGGAAGAAGATAGATAGACATAGGTTACTGAAGAATATACGAAATCTCTCGCGCCCCAAAGTGGTTGCAGACTTTGCTCCCTTTTTTCACAGCGTCCCTTACGGCAATGTCACATAAGGGAGAATACTTTTTTCTCTATATTTTCGTCTTCGTTTCTCACTTTTTCAAACGACCCTCGACGTATCGAAACCTCGCAATGACACGCATCCCGAGGCTCGCTTTCACACTAGGGACTATAAACCATTAATGCCAATATTGCTGGCAGCGAAACGCTAATGCACCCTCCATGCGCTTCAAATAATTAACGAGATCACGCGAGATACGTGTCAGAGCTATTTGATACTTGTATTCCAAGGGATCTTTTTAACCTCAGATTTATATCCGATTTTACATGTGTTAAGCATTCATTCCATTTCATATTGAGAAATTAATATTCATTCATAATTCTACGCACATAACTTCGTATTGAAATTGAACCTATTTTTTAGAACCAATGAGGCATGTAAAAGCAGAACATATCCAACATGATAAAGACCTTGAAGATGAAGATGACTTGGACCTTGAAGAAGATCCACGAAGAAATGAACATCCTTTTCATCACGCGATGCACCACCACCATCACCAAGGCTATGGAGGAGAAGACCATTTGAAAGAAGAAGGAATAAAAAATGATTGTAGTGCTGGTGGTGTCCCTATTCCAGCGACAAAACCTAAAATCTGGTCTCTTGCGGATACAGCGGCGTGTAAAACGCCTCCACCACCTTCTCACCCTCATCATCAGCAATACCATTTGCATCATCAGCAGCAGCAACAGCAACATTATGTTCCACAACAGCACCATTCACCTAGTCAACCACATCACCATTCTCAACAGCCATGGCTAAGTTCCGGTAGTGCCGCCAGCGGTGTTGCTGGTTCTGGTGGCTTAAGTTCCTTCGCATTACCATCATCTACAGCTATGAGTCCTTCGTCCGCCGCAACGGCACCATACTCCAGCGCCAGTGCAAGATATGGTGGGTTCCTTTCTTCATCTTCTGGTGGTCAATTACACTACAACCCAAACTCGTCAACGGGGTCAACTTCAAGCGCTTCATCATCGGCAGCATCGGGGTTTCCCGAAGTTGGTACGGACACGCCACCCCAAACACCTCCCAATATGAAGGTGGCAACGCCGAACGGCGTGATCCAGGGACCTCCGGCTGGGTATTGCCCTGGTGGCAACGGCAATAATAATTCAACCAATAATTCTAGTAATGCTAACCCTTATGGATCTAATCATAATTCGGGTTACTTATCTACGAGTTCTGGCTCGGCAAGTAGTGGTTCGTCGTTTAGTTCGCGCCACCCAAATTCACCGCACAAGGATTTTTCTTCAGTATCTCAAAATTCCATTCTACATCCGCACCAAACTACTGCCAGTCTACCACCTTCGGAAGCGACAACAGCATTTAAGCCATTTTACAAAGGGTATAGTAATCAGTTAGTGTAAATTATCTATTACTATAAATCAAAATATGATCATAGATTGATTTATCAAATTATAATTTTTCAGGTCACAGACTATGGGCAGTGGATTCGTATCTCCAGTCTAGAAGCTGTGCTTTGAGGGACGCATGAATGATGGAACTATTGGTGAGTTAAATATAAAATATATGCTAATCATCGTGAATTAATTGAAATTAATCAGAATGTTCGACAGAATATCGTGATGTATTTCTTGCGTTTTAAAAAAACTCCAAACTCCTTGAAAGGTAGGCTGATTTAAACAACAGTAGAGCGTTATCCGATCACGATCAGTCATGGTCGACGATTGGCTAAACTGGACAGGGTCTACAACTTGCTCGTCCTCGAAGTCCAATGGACAACTTAGAACAATCGATAAGGAATTAATATCCGGATGAGTTGATTGGTCGTTAGTCTCTGAGCTCGCGTCGAAATAATAATGGCACATGGTATTGAGTAGCGTGTGGGTAGTCTGCAAAAGGAGAAGAAGAGCGAGAAAAAGAAACTATCGCCACCTTCTTGACAGTAACAAATGGACAGAGATTTCAATCAGTGAATGGAATCACCACAGACTCGTCTGTTCTCTCTCTCTTACATTCTACTTGCTCTGTCTCTCATTTCCGTCCTTCTCTTGTCCTTATCGTCATCACCTTCTAATTCTACCAGTTTCATTCGGTATTTCTTTCTCTTATAATTTTTTTGCATTTATTCATTTAACGTCTTTTTAACATATAATACATCTTTATCCATTGTGTGTAATGATATTTAATTCAGTTAGAACTTACACCAAGCAATGATACGAACAACTAATTGATTAAAAATAAAAAAATTAGAAATACAACATTAAAATGTTTGAATTTACCGAAAATTTGTAATAGACTCTTAAACCATAACAATAGTGATTCTTTTGATCTTCTGTAAATATTGTATAAGGCATTTTTGTTCTCTGTTCTACCGTGAAACCTTTCACTTGAGTATATTCTTAATTTTAAAAGTTTTAAAACTCCTGTGACGAGAATGCGACAAGACAGGTTGGATGTGATGCGCGGCCGAAAAGGTGTTGATTCAATCAGAATTCATTTCCAGAACGGAATGATTTTACACACGTGCATAATGGACATGGACCCTCAGAAGTTTGAAAGTGTCCATCATCTTTTAGCATTGTCGCCTTCAACCCGATATTCTTCGACTTTTCTGCGTACCGAAGAATTGGCTTTCTTATTTTTACATCCATCTTTGTTCTCATCGTTGACAAAAACAAGTCCAAAGGAGAGGCAGCGACAAGTTGAATGTGTGCCTCTAAAGTTTTCGAGGCATCTTTGGGGTATACCCGGGTGTTAGCGGGATCCCTTATCTGGTGGCGATCTGATCCTAATTTATAGCCGAGTCCCAAATAAACTAGTTTGCGCTGTCGACACCTCTCGCGTCACCTCTTCTCTTCTCATCGCTCCTCTCCGGTGTCGCCATAGTGGTTACCGGTCCACTGAGTCAAGGCTTATGTATGCACAAACCTGACTCGTTGATCTCTTGGTTCGGCGACTATCCACCATCCAGTCAAGCAGGTAGACGCAAACGAATACAATACCAAGACGAAGCGATGAAGAGGAAGTCCAAACCTACCTGGTAGGCGAAAAAAGTCTTCTCCGACGCCCGTAGTAATTGCCAATTAGCTCTGCAGATATTTAATTGCCGTAGAAAAGGGTGGCTGCCTTATCCGAGGTGGCCGTTTTGGCGATTTTTTACAGCTGTCAGCGAGTCACGACTTGGGCCTTTTTCTTGATATTTATTTTATCGCCACATGCTGGTTTCTTTTCATATTTATTAATATGTTTTATATTCAGACTACCTTTATGACTTAAATAGTCAGTAGCCAGCTTCTTGTTTTCTTTTATTGATTTTTCGAATATTTTTTCATAGCAAGCCTCCTTTTTTCGACATTAGAATAAATCTTT
Source organism: Psix sp. ZL-2020 (assembly GCA_022817045.1). NCBI lineage: Eukaryota > Metazoa > Arthropoda > Insecta > Hymenoptera > Scelionidae > Psix > Psix sp. ZL-2020. Next base: position 4,795 of record JABFQD010000840.1, on the reverse strand, counting down.
TGTACTTTAAATTTGAACATTGAATTCGCTTACTACGATTTGCGCATTACCAAAGTTTGTTTGAAATGTTCTCACAGACTGAATGTTTTCATAAAAACCCTCTTTCCATTTACCGCTGTGGCTTTTGCATAAGCATAGAGACGGCACTTTCACTTCTGCTTTTTGCGTTGAAATTTTCTGCCACTTTAGTTGCGCCGCTATCGCGCGGCACAACTCACACGACCCGACTAACAAAGAATTCATACTTGATGGCAAGAGTCTGCGACCACCATAAGTTAACGCCTCGGCCCGCGACCAAGCTAAAATTTTGAATCTCAAAGAAACCTGCTGCGAAGGTTTATTAATGAGTTATTCTCACTATCGCTCATCTCAATAGTAAAAATAATCAAATTCAAATTAAATTCAAAATTCTAATGATTTATATGCTAATCGGTTACATGTTAGCTTTTCTATCCTCGAGACCAACTTTGTCCACAATCTTGTTTCTCTAACAAGATAATGAATTAGGTGAAGTAACGATTCGCAAAAGTCAAAGTGTCGACGCGAAACATGAGACACCGACAACTGTTCCAAGTTAGCTGATAACGAAAATGTCAACGGCGAGAGCGCCTGGTGATCGCTGACTTGCGACAATTGGCGGCTCAATGGGGCTAAATTTGCGCGGCGTCACTCAATGGTTATGCCGTTTAACGGCGGCACGATCAGTGATGGATGGCTGCTCGAAAACGGATCGTATTCAAATCCACACCGAATTAATTTCGTTTGCTCTCTAACTGCTTCACTTTTTGCGTATCCAGATGGCAAATAAAATCATTTGATTTACCTAACCGAAAAGGTGTGAGCCATCGATGAATTTCATCCAGACTAATTTTTGTTACATTTTTGACAAATAAATAATGTCTATTTTTTATTGTCGAATTACATGGCCAAGTTGTAGTTTTTTTACATTATTAAGTGTACTTTTTAGCTCGCTTTACACTGATAGCTATAAAATTTCGTTAACGATTCGTTAAGTGACACATTTGCAATTATGTGGAAAGAACCTTAATGAATGCGACTGATTGAATATTAAGCAACCCATGAATCGCGACCGCATTTCACAGCCGCATACACTATTTCGGGAATTGCATCTTGTAATAAATTACTTGGTTAACGATTGCGTAACCATGTCAGTATGATCGATGATTGCCGATACGACCAATCACAACAACCGAAAACTGGTGACAAACTTGAGTATATTTCATATCTTTTAGGTGACTGACGTAAAGCATGTCATGGTGATTGATTAGGCGCGCTATCGCGAACTTGTTTATAATTATTAATGATAGAAATAAGCAGTTATCTGCGATCGCTAAAACTCCGTTTCGAAAATCCCGGTGATGAGTCTACCATTTTGGGTAGCGGCAGCATCAAATTTACCGAAATCTTGAGCATTTACTTGGGATAATTGGAATCGGAGAAGCTGGGAGAGGAATCGGCCAAGCTCGTTAGAAAGTGATTATCGCGAGTCCGATCGAAATGGAGGAGTAAAGGTGGATTAGTCCAGAAAGCGGTGTAATCGGCCCTGCGACACTGGCTACCTATTTTCCGGCAAACGGCGTCGTCGTAACGAGACTTTTCAGCGAATGAAAACCAGTTCGCGAGATCAACGATTACGCCGGCCTGTCAGCTTGTCGACTATCGAGCGGTGCGTAAATAACAGAGAAAATGAATTCATTGCTGGCAAACATACTGGGTCACCGACACGCTAACTACGATATGCATTCGAGATTCAGTCGTTGGATTGTTTATTTGCTTTGTGCAAACGATATTCTCAAATAATCCTACAAAATTTTTCCAGATTAATTCAGTGAAACTGAATTCAACTGAAAATGATTTGAAACTTGTTTTTTCAAAATGTCAAAAAACTATGAATATTTTACTTGTACATGATCTAAAATCAAATACTGCATGTAATATTTACTGGATTGTTAAAATGTAATATTTACTGAGTTGTTAAAACGTATAACACCGTTTTGTCACTTCTTTACACGAATTTTGATTCAATAAATCATTTTGTTATTTAAAAACATTTCGTTTCAAGTAGTAATTTCTAGTGAACTTGGTGACTAAAATTTTTTTTATTTCGTATGTTTTAGGTCGAGAGATGAGTGAAAATGCACGTTGAGTGGTAACCTGCCGAAATTCACGAAATATACACACATATATGTATGTATATTATACATACAGAACGAACATTATTTGCAATTTCGTGCATACAAATGTACAATTTACATACATACACACTCATGTATGTATGTATGCACGCGAAAAGTGCACTGGTAAGAATGGCTGAGATTCACACTAAGGCCGAAAAAGAGAAAAGACGAAGGAGGATAAAAAGCAAAGGATATAGCAGCGAGATGGGCGCACAAATAGATTGAGAATCCGGTAACCATCACTAGACTGATATCGACGAAGATTTCATGAATATTCGGTATGTTGACAGATGCGATATCGTCTGTTGCAATAGCTGAAAAAAAATTGGATCTTTTTGTTAGTAAGCAGCAAGGCAACCACCGTACCTTCCCAAGATCGTACCTCCGAAACGTTCAGTACCAAATCTGGTTAAATAATAATTTTAGTGGTTAAGTTGTAAATATGTATATCGCGGCGAAAGAAAGCTTCGAACAAATCATAAAATGATTTCAAATGGAAATTCTATTTTTTCATGAAAGCTAAATCATGAAAGCTGTTTGTTTTGTGGACGATTTTTTCACGATGAGATCAGACTCGTGTAACTATGAGTTCATCCTTGATACAAAGTGTGCATCAATCACGACCAACAATCGATAAATTTATGCGACAAAAGAGGAGGCTTCAAAGGAAAGCGAGCCCTCAAAAGATGCGCTCGATGTTCGTCGTTATTCGTTTTTGCGATCGATCGAAGCGCGATTATTCGCTTGTTTTCTTTTCTCCGTTTGAAGCAACACCTGATCGTGCAACGAAACACGTGTTACTTCAAGCTGCCTCATTTATGCGGGCAACGTGCAAATGCACCGTTCTATTGGTAATGTTTTAGTGCGTTTCACGAATGAGTTATTAGTCGAGGACGATTAGCGTGGCAATAGTAGGAATGAGTTCGAATGTGACAAGCCGTTGAGTGCAATAGAATTGGTGTGAGCGGCGAGGTTTGCGTGAAACTCGCAGCTGATTTCGTATGCAGAGGTATCGAATTTATCCGCGAATCCGTGTTATATACGAGTCCGAACCAATTATCTACCTGCAAAGCGAACGTCGGTTCTTGCTGAAATGCGCGGACTTTGTAACTGGAACGTGTACAGTTGACTGAGTAACTTTGTCTTTTCGGCGCGTGAAGTCAGCTATTTTTGGCAATTGCTTGTCGTGAGACTTGTCCAACGGGAGAAGCCGACGATTCAAAACCAAGCTCGAGGACTTCGTTGACACGAAATAAACAATTCATACGTGTATAATACACAGTACAAACTATAACGTTTCACGCATGGTAAGTTTAATTGTAGCGTGTGTAGCGAACAAAATAGTTCAATTTCTTGTAAACAATAGCGTAACAAATATCATGTAACTATCATAGGTGGTGCAATAATCAACTCTGTCAGACCACGATCCGAGACGCGGTTTGGATTGTTCGTGCAAATGTGACACTTTTCTCTCGTCAAGTCCCGTCATTTGACAATTTTAACGCTCGATGTCAATAGATTAATCTCTCTTTGCGAACCGGTTTCATAAGTTTTATAAATAACACGTCAATTCCAAGGATTAATGCTGACAACTTTTTCTAATAATCTATCAATTTATTCCTCAAATTTAACATAGCGTTTTACCAAGTAGTCTACAATGTTTCATCAGCTTTATAATAATTATGATACCGGTGATGACGATTCTTGAAGCGCAACGGCAAGCAAAGCAGTTAAGTGCGGTGCTCAGATACGCGTTGTTGAATATTTTATAAATATATATATATAAATATAAATAAATAATTATATATATAAAAACGTATATATATATAAATATATTTACTTGTATCCTGCGAGGTGTTCCCCATTGAATTGACATTTTGAGTTATGCAATTTGCATCTTCCGGTTATAATTATTTTTAAGATAAGCGTTTATCACTTGTTAATTGTTTTATTTGGCGATGGACAAATAATTTTGTAATTATGTATATATAATTTGAGATGAAAGCGAAGTCAAACCGTCCTCTAATGAAATCAGATGTACGAGAATCATTATTGTTCTTGTAAGCCGAATTGATTTTCAACTATAATTCTTTCATTTCACGGGGATAAATTCGTAGATGTGCGAAGGAACAAAAATTGTACATTGTTTTGTAAAAATACATTTATTTATATCTGTGATAAAGGCAGGATAAAAGTCGCGGTCAAAAATTTTACATACATGAAAAATCAAACGTGTGTGAATGATTGAGAGTATATATATAATATACATGAATGTGTTGTGTATTTGTGTATTGAACAAAAAGATGGCGATCGAAGCTCTAGCATTCTTTAAAAGATATATTCATTTACACCTAGGTAACAACAACGTTTTGTAAATAATTGAAAAGCATCAGGCAAAGCTATCTTGTTGTGAATACGAATAGCCAAAATTCAGGCGTAACATATGATAATATAAATATAGAATTTAGGCTCTAATCGATTGTTCGTGCAGATTCGATTGTACATTACTTAAGACAAAATAAGACAAATTGTAAATAATTTTCAATGTGAATATAGATAAATATATCTATTATTATATATATTATATTATGGATATC